>JAWZYT010006775.1:22500-47500 GCA_034508575.1 Petrolisthes manimaculis
AGAGAGAGAGAATTGTGGATGAAAGGGATAGAGAGAGAGAAGTGTGGATGAAAGAGAGAGAGAGAGGGATGGGTGAAAGGGAGAGAGAGAAGTGTGGATGAAAGGGAGAGAGAGGTGTGGATAAAAGGGAGAGAGAGAGAGATATGGATGAAAGAGAGAGAGAGAGAGAAGTGTGGATGAAAGGGAGAGAGAGAAGTGTGGATGAAAGAAAGAGAAGTGTGGATGAAAGAGAGAGAGATATGGATGAAAGAGAGAAAAAGAGAGAGGGGGAAGGGTGTATGAGGAAGGATATTTACTGTATAGTTATAGTGAATCTTTTATTATCTTAACAGCATGGAGAGGGACGAAATAGAGTGAGATGGGATAGAGACGGGAGTGTGAGAAAGATGATGTATGGAGGTTGAAGATTGGGTCGGCAGATAAGGTGGCCAGATCAAATTAGTGCTTTTTATCGAATTAATAGTGTATTATATGCTATCAGGTGGACATAAAAAACAAAACACCAGCTTTATGGCTTAGGTTAGGTTAGGTTAGGTTAAATTTCAAGACACTACACCTTTTTTCCTCTCTTGTACTCCTCTCTGATAACTTTGAAGCGTGTGTGTGTGTGTGTGTGTGCTTGTGTATGTGTGTGTGTGTGTGTTCTCTACTTCTCTCTGCCACTCCACACACACACACACACACACACACAGTAAAAATTCGTATGAAGGCAATTCCAAATGACTCTAAGTTTAACAGGTGTGAGCACAGGACATGTATAATGAGAGAGAGAGAGAGAGAGAGAGAGAGAGAGAGAGAGAGAGAGAGAGAGAGAGAGAGAGAGATGGTGTGAAATGTGGTGCTAACAAATAGTGGTGGTAGAATAAATGGGAAGGTGGTGTTAAAAAGTGGTGGTGGTGGTTATGGTGGTGGTGGTGGTTATGGTGGTGGTAGTGGTGGTAGTGGTAGTAGTGGTGGTAGTGGTAGTAGTGGTAGTGGTGGTAGTGGTAGTAGTTAAAAAAAAAATACATATATTATTAAAAAAAACATTAAAAAAACTAATTTTTAAAAAAAGAAGGCGGCGAAGGCGGTGGCAGTGGTGAAGGCGGCGACGGGGCGGCGGCGGCGGCGGCGGCGGGGCGGCGGCGGCGACGGCGGCGGCGGCGGCGACGACGACGATTTTTTTTTAATAAATATAATAAAAAAATAAAAAATAAAAAAATATATATAAAAAAAAAAGTTAATTATTACAAAAAAAAATATTAATAAAAAAATATATTAAAAAATATATATATATTATTAAAAAACAATTAAAAAAATAATTATTAAAAAACGACGGTGGCGGCAGCGGCGGCGGCTGCGGCGGCGGGGCGGTGGCGGAAGGGCTGCGGCGGCGGCGGGGCGGCGGCGGCGGCGTCAGGGCGGCGGGGCGGCGACAGCGGCGGCGGCAGCGGCGGCGGCAGCGGCGGCGGCGGTAACGAAAAAAAAAAAAAAAAAAAAAGTTAATTATTACAAAAAAAAATAATTAATAAAACAAAATTATTAAAAAAAATATATATATATTATTAAAATAACAATTAAAAAAACTAATTATTAAAAAACGACGGTGGCGGCAATGGCAGCGGCATCGGCGGCGGCGGGGCGGCGGCAGTGGCGGCTGGGCGGCGGCGACGACGAAAAAAAAAAAATAAAAAAAAAAGTTAATTATTACAAAAAAAAATTAATAAAACAAAATTATTAAAAAATATATATATTATTAAAAAAATAGTTTAAAAAATTAATTATTAAAATTATTTACTGTTTAAATTATTAAAATTACTTAAAAGTATGTACTGTAGGTAAGTGAAGGAGTGTGAGAAACAGAGAGAAGGAGTGGGAGGAACGGAATGAAGGAGTGGGAGGAACGGAGTGTGAGGTGGAGTGTAAACAACGGAGTATATACAGAGAAACAAAAACAGGAAATTACAGGAACGGAAGTGGGAATTCCAACTCTCCATTAGTCACATGCAAAATTGAACAGCATGTGTCACCAGAAAACTATATCAGGAAATGACATATCAGAGCAGAAAGGAGCAGAGCAGGGTAAGGCAAGGTAAGGTAGGGTAAAGTGAAGCATGACAAGGAAAGGCAGAGCAGGGGAGGACAGGGCATAGTAAGGCATGACAAGGCGAGGCAGGGCAGAGTAAGGGAGGGCAGAGTAAGGGAGGGCAGAGTAAGGCAAGGCAAGGCAGGGCAGGGCAGAGTAAGGGAGGGCAGAGTAAGGCAAGGCAAGGCAGGGCAGGGCAGGGAGGAACAGGATATAATATATACAATAAGTTGGGTCGGACTCTTGTATGGTTCTCTACAATCTATAAATTATATTCATGTTAATGTTTACTAAAAGTGAATATATATGTAACTCTTACGTTTAAGTAAGAAAAATTTAACTTTCGAATGCTTCTTTTCTTATCGACAAAAAAAAACATAATAAAGAAGATGACTTTTATTCGGAATTTTTCGTATCGTCAATATCCCACATCATAGTAGATTCTGCCCCTGGTAAATCTTTTGGGTCTTGAAGGACATTTTATACTGGGAGGAGGTAAGCATTGACTAACTCCGCTGTACCACGAATTCCTGTCTCCAACTGTACATACGTTCTCTGACCACCACCACCATCACCACCAACTCTGCCACAGGTGATCCCAGGGGCCCTTCTCTTTGGTATACCCTTCCAGCGATAATAATAAATAATGCGGTATGATTCGGGCACAGATGATGGGTTATTATCGAAAGACCATCGTTATCTGCCACTGTTATCCTCCCTATTTGCGCATGCGTGAGGGAGATGGCCCGCGCTACATCAGTGTCAAGACGGGAACTGTAATTTGGAGCGGTCTCGAATGTTAGATGTGATTATGTGAGATCTTTGGCGGTGGTTGTGGTGTAAGAGGCTGAGTGTGTGAGTGGACAGCACATTTGGTGACCTGATGCTGCTGCTGTTGTTGTTATTATTATTGTTCTTGGTGTGGTTTGTGTCTGTGTTTGTGTTTGTGTTTGTGTTTGTGTTTGTGTTTGTGTTTGTGTTTGTGTTTGTGTTTGTGTTTGTGTTTGTGTTTGTGTTTGTGTTTGCGTCTGCGTCTGCGTCTGCGTCTGCGTCTGCGTCTGTGTCTGCGTCTGTGTCTGTGTCTGTGTCTGTGTCTGTGTCTGTGTCTGTGTCTGTGTCTGTGTCTGTGTCTGTGTCTGTGTCTGTGTCTGTGTCTGTGTCTGTGTCTGTGTCTGTGTTTGTGTCTGCGTCTGCGTCTGCGTCTGCGTCTGCGTCTGTGTCTGTGTCTGTGTTTGTGTTTGTGTCTGTGTCTGTACCACCACTACCACAACCACCACCACTACCACAACCACCAACACCACAACCAACACAACCACCACCACTACCAACCCCCTCCCCGCCAGATCAGAAGTAAAGGTGCCGCCCCCCACGTGTTATTTCCACTGAGAAGGCGTGACCAAGTAACACGTGAGTCTGCATCAGTCTCACTACACCACCTGCCTGCCTGCCTGCCTGCCTACCCTACTCATGCCTTCTCTTGTCCTCCTGTTCCTGCCTTTTGTCCTGCCCTGTCCTGTACGTGTCCTGGTTTACCTTCATTTGTCTTGGTTTGCTTTCGTTTGTCCTGCATGTGGTCTCGTCTATCCTCATCTGTCCTTGTTTGATCTCCCCTGTCCTGTACTCTCATCTATTCTGTCTTGCCCTGTCCTACATGTCCTACGAGGAGTACTTTAACCACTGCAGCCTCTTCAAAACAGACTGGAATAATGCCTTCACTGCATCATATACATGTACTCCTATACCCCATCCCCCAACCCTCGTGCATGGCTCTGTTCAACCTTGTCCCTCTCTTCCTCCCCACTCTGCACCAACCAACCTTGATCCTTATTACTCTACCTCACTCATTCTTCCTTGTCCCATCTCACCACGTCCCACCCCGTCCCACCCTTCCACATCACACCACACCCCAACTTCTGTCCCACTTCACTCCACACATACTCCTGCCCCACTTCACTCCACACATACATCCTGCTTCACCTCACCTCACCTCACCTCACCTCACCACCACCACCCACCCCGTCACGAACCCCAAACCCAACCCAACACAGAGTAAGTTCAGCTCAAGCAACCATTACCCTGGCTTGGTTTTGGTAGTGTGGTGAGCGAGCAAGTGTTGGCGTCCACAATTTGTCAAAGGAGATAATATTATGAGAATTGTGTGGAGTCATGCAGCAACGCTTACTTCAAAGGACAGTCAGTCAGTCGGTCGGTCAGTCAGTTAGTTATATAGTTAGTTAGTTAGTCAGTCAGTTAGTTAGTCAGTCAGTCAGTCAGTCAGTCAGTCAGTCAGTCAGTCAGGCAATCAGTCAGTCAGTTAGTCAGTCAGTCAGTTAGTCAGTTAGTCAGTCAGCCAGTCAGCCAGCCAGTCAGTCAGTCAGCCAGCCAGTCAGTCAGTCAGCCAGCCAGTCAGTCAGTCAGTCAGCTCATATTGAAAGAGGTAACAGGAGAGTTAGTGAGTGAGGCGTGGTGTTGGTATCACTGTCAGTCACGTGGTGTTGGTATCCACTTTGTTATAGCCTATTGCAAATAACATAATAACTATGGCATTAAGATACACATACACATCTGTATATTTTTTGGATCTTGCTCTTCGCCTACACACAAATATTGATACCGACTTGTTTACATTCTCACTGGTTATGCTTGTATGAAATTTTACTTACCTTGGCTGATCTGCTGACTCTCCCATGATACTTGTGAAGAAGGACGATAATGGCTAGTGTTTCACAGGGCCTTCATTCCTTCCTTCCTTCCTTCCTTCCTTCTTTATGCAAGAAAAAACATTCGTGGTGTGTACGATGGTGGCGTGCATGGTACAGTACCGACACGATGAGGTACAGCCACAATCAAATAACCACCAACACTTTCCTTCCATCGTACAGTACAAATAAATCAGTATCATATCAATATATAATCATACAACAACAACACCTTACGTCAACTCAACCCCCTCAATTATTATTATTATTATTATTATTATTATTATTATTATTATTATTAGGTGCTGCAAAATCATACACGTGTTTTTGTTCTTTATTATCAAAATATTTACTACTACGATGGAAGGAAAGTGTGGGTGTATATTTGATTGTGGCTGTACAATAGGCTGTACAACCCACGGATACTCACTCATACATACAGTTGGCTCCACTCCCGCGTTTCTCCTCCCCTGTCGTTGCCAATGTTGGGCCAGTCAGAAATTCGAATCCCTATCCACAAGTTGAACTATTCGAAACATTCATAGCTTTCTCTCTAAGGATATGAATGTTTCGAATTTTGTAACTTGTGGATCGGGCACGAATTTTTGACAACCCAACATTAGCAACGACAGGGGAGAAACGCAGGAGTGAAGCCAAATAAATTACTCAGGTATTGTTCTGTGTCGTGGTGGTGGTGGTGGTGATATCCAATGACACTCTTAAAAGGTGACTCTTTGTAGCCTTAACTCACTTCGTCACTGTACACGTCTTTGAATATTACGTAGCCTACATGATAACCTCAATATTATTCAGTCGCTAAACACACCACTTTTCTACAGAGACCGTGACTGCGTTCTGCTTTCGTCCAGAGTATTCGTGACACTGGTTGGTTGGTTGGTTGGTTGGTAGGTTGGTTGTCGAGGAAGGAAGGAGAAATATTATAGTCTTATTAAAATCGTATGAATACATGAAAAAAAAAAAATGCACAATAATATCTTGTCAGTCTCTGTATTAATTTCCTCCACACCTCAAAAAACTTATGATAATATTTCAATAGTTTAAAAGGCAAATAAACAGATAATAATATGTTTAAGAAAGAGAACTGACAGTGGTGTGAAACATTGTGACACATTTCATTTTACCGCCGTGGCCAGCATTGATCATAAACAGATCTTGATGTTCATATCATCAGGTTAATTGATGATTTTATATATAAACTGAAGAAGCAGAAATAATGTTAATGTCTTGTCATTCACTTACAGTAAATACGTTTCGAGGAGAAGGGTGTAAATTAAAACAATATAAATATTATGATGATTTGGTTCTGGCAATAATGAAAGCAAGTGAAATGTTATGGTAAGAGAGGAAAGCTTATGACTCCTATTTTGATGGACTAAGTTGCTGTTGAAGTTTCGAATCATTTGACACACTAGTGAACCAATCAATACAATGCTTATCCTGTTTCATATGTTGTGGTAAGAGTGGAAAGCTTTTGACTCCTATATTGATGGACTAAGTTAGCCTATTGTTGTTGAAGTTTCGAATCATTTGACACACTAGTGAACCAATCAATACAACGCTTATCCCGTTTCATAATGGCTTGAGTTCGCTTAATACTCGATCAGGCTATTCGAAGCAAGACTAGATACATATTTTTTAATTGCGAGTGTACTTTTGTTTATGCATATCACCAACTAAGGCCTGATCCTAATTATATATAAGTGGGAAAGCAGTATTAAAATGTAGTCTCGATTGCTATAACGATTGTAGTAGCTTTATGAAACAGCAAACTGGAAGGGTCATACATTATCAAAGGAAGAGAGCTAAGGTCGAAGAATTAAAGTTCGACTCGTGTTTCTAAAGTGAACCATGAAGCATTTGAGCTCATGACACTATTCGAAGCAGCAGTTAGTTAATTAAGGGGGAAGTACATTCATGATACTGGGTTTTTTTTTTTAATTAATTGCACCGTGTAGCGTTAATCAATAGACAGGCAACAATACATACATACATACATACAGGTAGGAGGAACCCATGATAATCTAAATAACTACAACCACACTCGTGACTGATACGTAATCCCTGACCAGAGACAAACGGCAGGCACCACACACACACACACACATACCTTACATTCGAACTCAGCCTCTATTATTATTATTATTATTATTATTATTATTATTATTATTATTATTATTATTATGATGTAAACTGAGTGGGTGTTCAGGCGATTCACACTCTGGTCAGAAATTATGTATCACGAATGTACAGTGTTGTTAAATCTGGAGCAACTGAATCCTGCAAATTATTCCAGGTAACAGGCCAACAGTAGTTTTATTCATCTGGTCCTGTTTCCTGGTATACTTTGGAAGAATCAAAGAGAATACACAGTTATAATAAATGACTGACAAACACACACACACACACACACACACACTAAATAAGAGAATACACAGATATAATATATGACTGACTGACTGACTGACACACACACACACACACGCTAGATAAGAAAATACACAGATATAATATATGACTGACTGACTGACACACACACACACACACACACTAAATAAGAGAATACACAGATATAATATATGACTGACTGACACACACACACACACACACACACACTATACCAGAAGCAGTGGTGGTGGTGTGGCGGCAGACTCCAAAGGTTGGCTGTGACCCCTTCTTCACACAACTCTTCTTTATCCTTCACCACCCTCTGTATCAACCCAAACACCCACACCCACACCCTGTCAGGAGAGGTGTGGCTGTGTGGGAGGGGTAGGGATGGGGGAGGGGATTGGGGGAGTGAGGGGTGGGGGAGGGGATTAGGGGAGTGAGGTGTGGGGGAGGGGGAGGGGACCAATGAAGTGTATGAGTGAGTTAAGGGGACAGGAGTCGAACCACTATATACAGGACTCACTTTATGAACCCTCCAAATAATCCAAGCCACAGAACCCTTCAGTATTTCTAATAGGGTATCTGTTACCTGGAGTAGTTTGGAGAATTCATAGAGCTCCAGTAAGGGCCCTCAATTTTTTTTAAACTACGAGCCTGAAGAGGGATGGCAAAGAGGGATGGGGAACAGGGCTGGGGGAGGAGGGAACAGGGCTGGAGGAGGGAGGAACAGGGCTGGGGGAGGAGGGAACAGGGCTGGAGAAGAGTCAAGGGGGGCTTTATAAAGGATACATGCAGGGATAGAGGTGTTGGTGTTTGTTAGACTCTGAAAAAGATGAATGAAGGCACCGACGACTGGGAATTCTGACACCTCCTTGGGTAATTGTTGTTGTTGGGTGTGACGGAGCTCTTAGTGTGGGTGTGTGGTCCCGTTAGATGTGGGGCGACCAGGGGGTGTTGGTGTCTTTGAAGCCAAGTAATAATTATCATGATATAAAAGGCAGTGGGGGAGGGAGAATTATCATGTGAAAGAGAGGGAAGGAGGGAGAATGAAGGGAAGGAATGAGGGAGGGTATAGGATGCAGGGAGAAGAGAGGGAGGGATGCAGCCAGGGAGAAGGAATGGAAGGATAGAGGGATGCAGAGAGAAGGAAGGGAAGGAGGGATGTAGGGAGAGAGGGAGGGATACAGGAAGGGAGGGAGAGAAATGATAGATACATTGAGAATTCTGCATGATGTGAAAGAGAGAAAAGAAGGGAGGGAGAGATATGGAGGAGCAATGATGATGATGAGAGAGAGAGAGAGAGAGAGAGAGAGAGAGAGAGAGAGAGAGAGAGAGAGATGAAGGGAGGGATGGAGGGAAAGTTATGATGGTGTGAGACAAGGAGGGAGGGAGGGAGAGAAAATATACGAGGGAAAAAAGGTGTGTGAGATGGCAGAGTTGACATTAAAAAGTAAGGAACTGTTTTGTCTGTGTTACGTGATAGAGATGGAGATAGAAAGATAGATAGATAGATAAACAGACAGATAGATAGATAGATAGATAGAAATATACATGAATAGATGAAAGACAGATAGATAGATTGATAGATAGATAGATAGATAGATTGATAGTTAGATAAATAGGGGGAGAGTGTATGTATGAAGGGGAGGAAAGGGGAACTAACGGGAGGTGAGGGGAAGTGAGGTGAGGGGAGGGAAGGGGAGGAGGAGAGTGTATGTATGAAGGGGAGAAAAAGGGAGGGAAGGGGAGGGAAGGGGAGGGAAGGGGTAGGTAGAGGCGGCACCAGAGTTATCACATTACAGGGGAAGGGGAAGGGGAGGGGGAGGGGGAAGGGGAAGGGGGAAGCTCTTGTGTTTTGTATTAGACTGCCACCCCTACACATCACACACACACACGCACACACACACTCAATTCACATACACACACCATCAATTCACACACACACACACACAAACACACTCAATTCACATACACACACACACACTATCACACACACACACATACCACCCTCTCACTCTCTCTCTCTCTCTCTCTCTCTCTCTCTCTCCCACACTCAGGTTCCGACATATATGGCGCGCTGTTCACTCTACTCTGATTTTAACCCTTCACTGCACCTGTCTGTGTGTGTGTGTGTGTGGTTTGAAGGGCAGGCAGGCAGTCAGTGGTGTGGCGGTAGCAAGGCAGAGAGAGAGAGAGCGAGTGAGAGAGAGAGGGGAGGGAAGAGAGCGAGAGAGGTGGAGGGAGGGAGGGACAGGGGTGGAGGGGAGGGAAAAGAGTGAGCGAGAGAGAGGGAGGGAGAGACAGGGGTGGAGGGGAGGGAAGCGAGCGAGAGAGAGAGAGAGAGGGAGAGGGGTTGAGGGGAGGGAAGCGAGCGAGAGAGAGAGAGAGAGGGAGGGAGAGGGGTGGAGGGGAGGGAAGCGAGCGAGAGAGAGAGAGAGAGAGAGAGAGGGAGGGAGAGGGGTATACATACAATATTTGTATGTTTGTTATTATTTTGTTCTTAAATGTTCTTGTGTTATACTTTTATTGGGAGTGAACGTATTATTATTATTATTATTATTATTATTATTATTATTATTATTATTATTATTACCACAACTCTCTTTTGGTGAGAGAGAGAGAGAGAGAGAGAGAGAGAGAGAGAGAGAGAAGAGAGAGAGAGAGAGAGAGAATGTTTATTTTTCTCGCCAACAAGAATCCTAACCTAAAAATTTGTCCCTCAAATTTACCACCAAATGAATTATTATTTTCCCTTACTACATTAGTTCATGGTCTTTATGTAATTATTTACCTTTAGTACAAGCACCAATTAACTACCAACACTCTGGGAAACATTGACACTATAATAATAATAATAATAATAATAATAATAATGATATAGCTCAGTTACTCATAATATACGATTTTCTTTTACTTTTTATGAATAACTATTGTATATGTATTTTTCAGAGGATCTATAGTATTCGTGTGGACTAACCTAGATAATGATTTTCCGAAGGTGTTATT
This sequence comes from Petrolisthes manimaculis, assembly GCA_034508575.1. Classification (NCBI taxonomy): domain Eukaryota; kingdom Metazoa; phylum Arthropoda; class Malacostraca; order Decapoda; family Porcellanidae; genus Petrolisthes; species Petrolisthes manimaculis. Next base: position 32,680 of record JAWZYT010006775.1, read on the forward strand.
ATTTTTAATTAAACATTTTTGTGTACGTAAAAATATGTAGCCTATCATAGATTCCCGATAGTATGGCGGGAATAGTAGTCATAAAATTAGGGAGGATTAATACAATTATTATTTTAAGCTCACATAATTCAATATAATGAATTTGTGAGGATGTTTGCCGTTCATATAAAAGGTGAAAAGTCATTAAAATAATGATGATAACTGTGATAAACATTCTTAAACTATCCATCTATTCCCTTGGTAAATTTATAAGGTAAAAATAGTGTTTTGTTGTGATGTTCCTTCCCCCCAGAGCTGAGTTGACGTAATACCCATGTTTATGTATTACTGTTTGTCGTGGGCGGCTAATGTCGCCTATCCGCGCCAAGACGTTGCCACTCTTCCTTCCTTCCTTCCTTCCTCCTTCCTTCCTTCCTTCTTCCTGTACTTACTTCTTTTTTTTCTGTCTTCTCGCCTGGCCTTCCTTCCTTCCTTCCTTTCCTCCGTCTTTCTTTCTCGCCTGCCCCTCCTTCCTTCTTCTCTCCTGTCCTTCCATCTTCATCTCATCTGTCCTTCCTTCTTCTCTCCTGTCCTTCCTTCCATCTTCTTCTTCTCACCTGTCCTTCCTTCCTTCCTTCTGCTTATTGTTTATTGCTGTTTACCGCACTCATTCCTTTCTCCTCTTTACTTTCTTCTTCTTCTTGCCTCCTCTTTTTTTATGTTTACTGCTGTTTACCACACACACTTTCCGCTTCCTCTCTCTTCCTTCCTTCCTTCCCTCCTTCTTGCTTCCTGATGCTACTTACTACATGCTGTTTACCACATACACACTCTCTCTCTCTGCTTTATTTTCTCTCTCCTCCCTCCTTCCTTCTTTTTATTGCCTCCTCCTCCTGCTTACTGCTGTTTACCTTACTCACTTTCTCTCCTCCATCTGCTTCTTTATCTGGGAAATTGGCTGGCCTTCCCTGAAACAACACAAAACCCACTCCTCTTCTCTCTCACACCTTTAACTAACTAACCACGGTCATTAAAATAGTAGGCTATTTATTATATTATACTCTGTTGGTTGTATGCTGCTGAGAGATTGGTGTCAAATACAAGGAAATCTTTTTTATCTTCACAGAACAACATTGGAATTTTTATATTGAACTTGGAAAAAATCTCTTGTCTGGGGAAGGAGATAGATAGAGAGGTGTAAATTGATTATTATTATTATCATTATTTGCTGCTTTCTTTCTGTCTGGAGTTCTATCAAAGCAAATCACAGCACCACCAAATAAACAAAATGTAAGCATGTATTTTCATAGAAGAAATGGGTGTATGTTTTACCGTGTGTCAGCTCTAAAAAAATAAAATAAATAATAACAAGCGTTTGTTTTTCCTAAGACAAAAAAACAACCACAAATTACCAAGGTAAATTTAGTATGTATTCCAGTTAGGTACAAATTCATGATCGAAAAAATAATGTGCTTCCATCAGATTTAAAAAAAATAGCCTATTTATAGAAATGTGTGTTGTTAAACTATAATTAAATAAATAAATAAACTGACTGGACTGATGGAATTTCGACCGAGTTGGTGGCGCTTGTCCCGTCTCGTCGTAGCTTTCTTCTTTGTCGTAAACAGCAGCACATAAATCTCCGTTACTGTCAACCCAAACAAACATTAAGGCGAGATATTCTCTTGTTGGTGAATCTGAAGGCTACTGATTCCTCCTAACTCTACTATAACAGTAGATAAACGTCCTCAGTGGTACTACTAGTGGATCTGTTGTTTCGTGGCATAGTTTGGAGGAATCACAGACCTTCCAAATCACCAACAATTAAGTAAATCTCCCCTTCCCTTCAATACGACTGACTGACATCAACACACGGTCAATAGTCATTTTTAATACAGTAATTGGTGTCGTCATCTAGTTGGGCAGAAAAGAAGCAACAAACACAGTGTAGTTTCAATGTCCCCAAACGTGAAGTTAAAGATTTACTCATTAATTTTAGGTCCTATTGTTAAGACTGATAATTTGACGATACAAGAATACCGCCCTATAAGCCTGGAAGGCACTATTATTATAGGCGAAACAAATAATAATAATAATAATAATAGCCCTATCAAGAACCACAGGTTACACAATGGCATCTTACTTATTACAGTCAGTGTGTGTGTGATTATATTATTACAATACGCCCAACATTTATATACACAAAATCATGTCAATATCTACAACTTACAACAACCTCTAAGGAAACAGACACATTTTTTTTTTTTTTTTAATTAATAATTGCAAACAATCACACTGTTGGTCGAGTACTGTGCTTCCAACAGATAAAATATAACCTATCAATCTAGATAAACAGATAGATACATAGCTAGATTAATGTAGTACACATAAATATCGTAGTATATGTTACTTTCGTGTTGATATTTGAAGGGGATAGAAAAACTTGTTAAAAAATAATCAATATTAGTCAATCTTTTCTCCCTTCCTCAATTTTATTGTGTTATTTGGTGGCCCAAGATGGTTTTGGTTGCAGCTATAATTAAATAATAAAAGTTATGGGATTTTTGTCTGTGTTTTCTAACTTACTATATATATATACTTACTAAATTAACTCAAACTAACTAAACTCATCTCGACCGAGTTAGTTGGTGGCGCTTGTCCCGAGCTCGTAGCTTTCTTCGTTGCCGTAAACAGCAGCACATAAATCTCCGTTACTATCTACCCAAACAAACATCGAGGCGAGATGAACATTCCCAAGACCTGCCTTAACACTCTACTTGAACTCTGTACCAAGAAAACACCTTTTATTTTCCCCCGTGGCAATGTGTACCAGCAGCCTGTCATATCAGCAGAGCGATGGGCCAGTAGCTTATATTACGCGTCACAGTCTTATAGGCAAAATAAATGGTTATACAGTAATCATATTTTATTTTACATCATTATGCTTATTTGGGTACTTCATTTTTGTTACATTGGAGTATCTTGAACACTCCCAAGTATGCCAGGAAACAGGACCAGATGAACATAAATAATGGTGTTCTGTTGCTTGGAATAGTTTAGTGGAATCATATATTGCTACACATTTACCAACACTGTACTTCCCACTTGACACAACATTAGACAATGCAATTAAAATATAAGGGGAAATGTTCTATTTTAGTGAATGATTGCCTTCATTCTTCCAAAGTATACCAGGAAACAGGACCACATTGAGAATAATACATGTGTCCTGTTGACTGGAATAGTTTGGAGGAATAAATTGCTTCAGAAGGTTATCTGCTCCTTCACTTTCATACTGGCCATCGTCAATATTATCCTGTAAAAAATTACAATTAATTAGGACCAACAGGTCTATACAATATACCAAACTTATCATTCTATATAAACCTGATCTTTCCTGCTGAAATTCCCAATATATATTATGAAGTAATTATTGAATATCAGATTAAATTAACCAAACCTAAACTATAGAATCATATGATAACTATATCAAATGGGATATTTTTTTAATTAATTGCACCGTAGCGTCAATCAAGAGGCATGCAACTATACGTACAATTGATTAATTAATTGATGGATATTAGGCTTGTCAACATCGAGGTCCTATAGCGCCAGAAAAAGGTGATAGAGAGGTGTGACAGCAAGCAAGAAGGAAATAAAAAGAAAAGAGGGAAAGTTGAAAAACTGAAAGATGGGAACTATTTAGTCTGGTCTCTCACTGGCGACCTTCCTAGCATGGGAAGCCCTCTCCACGATATCGGGGCAGAGCAGGGGCCGAAGCCCCCTCTAGTCTAGCTCGCCAGGTCTCAGAGACACACAAGCCCCCCACCTCGGCAAGGCGGTTCCCGTTAGGGGGGACTATACGTACAAGTAGACAGAACCCATGAGAATTAAATTACTACACAAACACACACACACACACACATATCTTGAAAACATAACAGAATGAAGTAGAAGCACGCAGACAAATAATTACATTATGACCGACTTAAATCCACCAAAACGAGGCTGGCGTACCAGAAGCTCCTCCCAAACCTGATGGTTCAGCAGGTGTTGACAAACGTGATAACTTTTACATTACCGTATGCCATTAAATTACAGCCCATTAATAAGCAAGTGATCAAATTTCTAAAGGAGCTATTTATATTTTATTATGTACCCTACGAAACTAAAGTGCAACATTTTTTTTTTTTTTTTTTACTAAGAATCACGGTTCGAAGATTTTTTTATATGGCATATACAAACCTCTTAATTGAGGGTAAGAGATAAAATATTTCAGATTAACAAAATCCAAATGCAGTACAAATCAGTTGTTGTTGTTGAAGTTCCTCAAGGTGTCTGGCCGAGCAGCCCTGAGCTCCTGAGGAAGGCCATGGCCTGAACCGGGCTTTCCCAGTGCCCTGAGAGAGAGTGTGTGTTGTGTTGTTGGCGAGTGTGGTTGGGTGTATTGCAGTATTGTATAATGTGTGTAATAGAATGGGGTGCTGTGTTACATCCCAGACAGGCATCTGGGCTTGGAGCTTCTATTCACTAGAAGTAGTTTATTAATTCGTCTTATACTGGGTTTGCAGGCTGGCCATTTTGCGTTCGAGTTGAGTGACTCTTTCATGAGGAAGGGGTGCCTGTGGTCCACGGGGAGGCCTGTAAACACCAGACTCCAGGTTGGCGAGAGCATTTGGTAGTGTATCCTGACGGTGTAGGTAAGCAGTCTTGTGAAAAGCATGTGGGAAAGGACTTTCAGTGTTTAGGCGCTCTATGCTGGCGTGTTGGTTGTAGGTTCGATCTGGCTTTAGGTAGAAGGGGCAGGCATGGCTCAGACATGCATTACCTACAAGGCCAGTACTTGGACGGTAGTGACGGTACACCTGGTCAAATGTATCTAGAGTCACTTCAATCCCACGCTGTTGTGCCTCTGCTACAATCTGCTCCTTTGTCATGGGCTGCACCACATCATTGTGTGCACTAGTATATTCCTGTAGCCAGCTTTTGGTGATGATTTTCGTGATTTGCTGCAGTAGGTCTCCACTTACCAATGACTTGTTTTCATACTGTACTGCACTGTTGGCCATATCCAGTGCTTCCTGATACGATGGCAGTGAATTTTGAAGGCGCTTACGAGAGTTGCGATACGTAAGTGCATGCACAACGTAGGTCGTCAGACTTTCCTTGCTGAACACTTTCTGTACAGTCTCCTCTGGCAAATCAAGTTCCCCAACATAGGTGCGCAAGGTAGCCCAGGACACATCACCTGCGGCTGTCACATTACGAAGCTTTGCTGTCTTCTCTGTGTCCAGATCAATGCGGATCTTGAATGTCTCGCTCTCTTTCATTTTTTTCATCTCCTGCACAGCTATCTTTTTTGCTGCTTTCTTTGCTTTCTCCTTCAAGTAGAAGTCTTGCAGGTGGATTTTGCTATTGCTATCAGTGTTGATCAGCAGGCTATCTAGGTACCCTGCTCTCCACTGCTGCCGTTTCTCCTCACCGACTAGATCTGGTGAGAAGAAATCAGTGAAAGGAATGGCATTGTTCTCTGATAACTTGTACTGAGAGAGGCAGCGTCCAATGTATTCAAGCAACATCATTCTAATGATGTGAACCATTGTTTCCATCTTGATGTCTTCTTGTTGACGCATCAGGTGTAAGATGAACATCGGCTTGATGAGGGATTCACATTTAATTGTCTTTCCATTCACCTCTTCAGTACTCTCTGTCATCAGACCCTGAGGTGTATTCTGTTTCAGTATCATCCAGTAATTTGCATATGATGGTCTGTTGACATATAACTTTGCTGTTGCCTCGATGCTCTGGATTCTATGTTTGATATGCTCTGGTCGGGGCAAGGTTGGATATTCATGCAACATTCGCACCCACAGCACTCCCAGAGCAGCGAAGTGCACATTGAAGTCAATAATGTGAGGATTCTTAAGGATGGCAAAGGTAGTGCACATAGCAAAGAGACGTGTACGTACAATGTGTTTCATTACACTCGCAACCTCTGGAGGGAAGACAGGTATCACTGCGTTAAATCGAGTGCTTTCATCATCTGCTGTCAGCTGGATCTCCTTGTTCTTCCCCTCAACTGGCATGATGTGGGCAGAAGATTCCATGGCTTTTTGGCTCACCACATTGAAAGGCGGCTTAAGAGTGGCTTGCACACTTATTGACCAAGGATTTAATGTTATGGAGTCACGCATGGGAATAAACACTCCAACACCCGAGATGGTGAATTCCTTGAGGAACTCAAATTTGTTGAGTTCCTCTGTTAACCTTGGGAAGGCAGAGTCCTGTAGGTCACTGAGGGTGGAAGTTAACAGAATGTGGCAGCAGTCATCAGGGTTCACTACTTGGGCATCAATGGCTTCATGGTTATCAGTCAACACTTTGAGAAAGTTCTCACAATCCTCTCTGTATTCTTCATCTGTGTGACCTTTCAGAGTGAGTACCTTGCTTTCATATTTGCCACCTCCCACTGTGGTGCTCAGGATATTTTCTGCCAACTCTATCTCGTTTCTGTACGATACCTTTGTCAACACAACACGTAATTTATTCATCATAGTCTTGAAATTTGTCTGATGAGTAACCAAAGTTTTCCTCTCAAGGCGTGTAGTGATGCTGGTGGGGAATTGGGTACAGGCAGCCATTGAAACCTTGAACAAACTTTCCATGAATGGGATGGTATTGTCAGGAAGTTTCTTCTTTGAATTGTGGAGCTGGATAAGGATGGAGTTCCATTGACGAAAAGCCTTGATTAGTATTCCAGGGGTGGCACCTAATACATCCAGCTTTAACTGACCACGGAGATGGCCAGTACTAATGGTCATGTTCTGTAGAGCCTCGGGGCCACATGGGAAATATACCCACTCATCCAAGTGAAAGGCAGTTTTAGTCTCAGTACCAGGGAGTATAAATCCTTCTTGTGAGAGCTCAACGCTTCTTGTTAATTTTGAGATATGCTCACCAATGCTAGCCAATTGTTCTTCCATTTCGGAGGGTTCCTTAGGCCAGAAGATTGAGGGTAGACTGGAATTTCCATTGTGAAGGCGGGAACGCAATGTGATGCTGTATTGGACTGGAAAGTCACTGCCAGCACCCACCACAAACATATCCACTACTTTACAAGGTGGAGCCCAGAGCTGATCAAGTACTGTGTCTGGCTGGACTTGTGTTGTAGTGTGGGAGCCGTCTGTTATTAAGAACACTTTGATGAATTTTTCACGACAAGTGTACACTTCCTCAGCCACCTTTTGGAGGGCACCAGTTAAGTTGGTACAATAACCGTCCAAGTCCTCTTCCACCAACTCGGTACCTTCCCGCCTTAACTTCACTTCACTACTGAAGGTATAGATGGCCGTCCGTCCCTTCAGTACTGGAGCCACATGTTTATTCCACCCATTATAAAGTTGTTTCCAGTATCTGTACATGGATCCAGAAGTGTCAATCATTACCAGGTTAAATGTGTGTTTCTCCTCCTGTTGTTTCTGCTTCACGTCCTGTAGTTCTTCAGGCAACATACATGGCATCTTCAGTATGGAATGGTGCTCACCCTCATTCTGCAACATATTACAGTTATATTTTAGGTTGGACATTTTTATTTTACTTTACTGAAAAATAATTTATATGGATTGCCCATTAGTAACCCATCTTTAGGCCTTGACTGACTGGGAGACAATTCAATTATTAATAAATTAAATTATCTTATTTAGTTTTTATTTGTACCTGAACCTTTGTCCCATTTTTCATCAGAAGTCGGCAAAATGTTTAAACAAAGTCACTTAGTAACTATTTTTAAGAAATAAGAGTAAAAAGCGTGATAATAACATGAGAGTCCTTAGATATAACGATAATAAAGGAGGAATTCAGTATTTTACTATGGTAAATTTATACAAAGGATTAGTGCATACTTGAGAGAGTAAGACTGAAATGCTAATGACTTACCACTGTCAGGGTGTAAAGATCAGTGTTAATAACCACACCAGTATCCACTAATTCTACTTCCATGTCCTCAACACTGTCTGTGATCTCATTGTCTAGGTCGGGCTTAACGATTGATGGTAGCTCCCACTTCCGTTGCTTATCATCAACTGATATTTCTTTCCTCTTGTATGGCTTATGTGGCTTATGCCTGGAGCCATGGAACATCATATAATAATCCATATGGTGTTCAAACATCATATCATCATCCATTAGTTCCATGTCAGTGAAGTCGAAGTGGTCTTCGTCTGAGTCGGAATAATCGCCTCTCCTGTACCTCATCATCTTCCTCATCATCATCACTCTGCGTTGACGTCGTCTCCTGTCAGACTCAGAGGGTGATGTGTGGCTCTTCTTTCCTGCTACTGGACTTTCATTTGAGGCCTTCGGATCAGACACTGAAGAATTGTGACTCTCATTCCCTGCTCCTGAGGTCATCGGAGTCACTGAGGAATCGTGGCTCTTCTCTGCCACGGATTTTATTATTGAGGAATCCTCCTTCTGTTCGTCCTCATTTTTATATCCAAAGGCAGAAAAGATGCGTTTCATGTTGACACGTCTCTGTGGGCGATAAGAGAAAGAGGAACGTTAAATTAATTATAGGCCATTATAATTATAACCTATAGACTCGAGCTGACCTTACACCCAATCAAGACACATCAGCCAATCAGTAATTGTGTTTATCCCACAATTATTACCAGACAATACTTGATGGACCAAAACTTTATGCAACATGGAATATTATTGATGGATAATACTGGGGATATGATTCAAGCATACCAGATGTTATACCGTCACTAATAATGGATGGTACAATCATGGTCAAAAGTCCTGCAACGTGTGAGTGAAAGTGAGCAATGAGAATATATGAATCTTATGAACCAAAATATTACAAACACTGACAGCTATAGTTTGTACACTTGTGATACATAATCCTTGACCAGAGACTAACGGCAGGAACCACACACACACACACACACACACACACCCTGCATTAGAACTCAGCCTCTATAGGTGTACTGAGTGGGGAAATGAGCAATACCAGACGATTCGAAGCTTTCTCCTTCTCACACTCTGGTCAGGAATTATGTATTACGAGTGTACTAACTACTTTTGGAGGCTGTTTCATTGGAAGGTGTTGCAGACTATGTAGAACGGTACTATGTGAGTAATAAAGTCCCCATGGTCAACCAAGGATAACACATTATAATCACTACAATGTGTGAATATTCATTAGAATGAACCTTTGTTCTGGAATATACTTATCACTTGCCAGTGCTCTACCAGTGAGTCAAGATTCCAAAGTACTTTCAAATTAATCAAACTCATGATTCTTTATATATATTCGCCTTGACAGAGAGACTATAATGTATAGGTTGAGAGTATCACGTGGAAAATCAAGTTAATAGTTGTAGAGTTGCCTATTGGTTTAGTGTCATATTAATCATGCATAAGTTAAAAACATAGATAATATGTTTATAATTTCATTAGCTTGAGATGAAGGCTTTGAAAACAGACATTTTTTAATTATATAATATTATATATATATATATATATATATATATATATATATATATATATATATATATATATATATATATATATATATATATATATATATATATATATATATATATATATACGAGTAAATCTACGCAAAGTCTTGCTTTTAATTACAGATGAGGAGAAGGGAGAGGACCTCTGTTTGTTTTTAGAATTCTCTTAAATTCCTTTTAGTATTATTTGTATTTTTTTTTACCATTTATTTTATCAGTATTTCTTTGTGCCCCAAGTTTCTTTGTACTGTAGAGCTTTAAATTAACTCATTTTTTATTTACTCATTTTTAGTGTTCCATAGTTTTAAGTCTTATTTTTTATAATATTCCATTGTCTATTGTTAGTATTTTAATAGCCTGTGTTTGTTCACAGAAAGCTGAAGATGGATATGATATCCGAAACGTACTGCATTAATTAAACATGAAATTCGTCTCTGTGGTCCTCTCCCTTCTCCTCATCTATCTATATAGGCTATATATATGAAAGCAAACTGCAAGTTACGATTCCTTCAAATTATGTCATAAAACAAATCTAATATAGTAGTAGCATTGAAGTCGTGTGTATGGTTTCTGACATAGTTTGGAGGAATCAATCACCTTATACTTAATTGTAGCTATATATTATATTAGTCCTCCATTTCATCAACTAACTTATGCATGGTCTTTGTAAATTGGGGAGTTCTTCCCTTTATTGTTCATCTGACAAGTCGTGGTCAATAATAATAATAATAATAATAATAATAATAATAATAATAACATCGGCGACTCGCGTATATATTAGACAGCTTTCCTCTGTTCATTTGCTGGTAAACTTTCCAATAACTAGTTTAATTATTATTTTTTAATTCAATACAACCAGATATTCACTATTCAAAACAATAACATTATGAGAACGTGAACAAATTAGACAGTAGGAATTCTTTGGAGTTACCCATACGTGTTCTATTATGGACAATAATTTCTTTCCACTCAGGGGTAACTCATACAGTTTTCTCACCATTGTTTTCATGTACTGTACTATGATTTTAATGCTTTAATTTGTGTGCGAGTCTTTATGAGAAAGATATACAGCTCACCATTAGAGAAAGACAGTGAAATGTTCGTAATACTATAGTAGGCTGTTACATGCTAAGGGATATCCTGTCTGTATCAAGGCCGCTTCTGTATAGTGCTCATACGTATAGAGCCAAATAGTGCTCATACGTATTGGTCAGAAAATGCTCATACGTATTGGCCACATAATGCTCCCAAAACATATACGTATATTCCGTATCAGCTGAGCCTTACTGAATTAACAGATCACAAGTGTTTTGTACATTAATTCCAGAGGTTCCATATTTAAAAAAATATGGATAAAATAGACCCATAATATACTTTTAGTGCTGAAGACACGTCAAAATGTTAATAATTATTAGTGAGAGATCCTTAGTTGAGCAGTGTGGTAAATCTTGCATAGAACGTTTACAATTTTTTTTTTCTCCTAACAGGATTGTAACATGCGAATTAATAGTTTTATTTATCAATTATACAACTGCAAATGAAGTGTCATTTACCCTTGAAGATTCTGAAGAAAAGTAATAAGATATCGATACAATGGAGGAAAGTCGGTTAAATTCAATATGTTAATAGTACGAAGCCAATTAACGTATTAAGTCCATTAAATATTACACTTTCTAAGTTGGCTAAATGTCTGTATGAATCTCTAGATCTGTGTACAGCATAATAGCGATAGTAATTTTACTTGGCAAATGCACATATCCAATGTTGATGTGTTGTTACATACCTTTTTTGTCAATATTTCAGTAGGATGAATTTCATATATTCAATAGAAAATATGAAATAACACTAGATATCCACAGTGTACGTATAAAAGCCGAGAGATAACAGCAACGTGAACGTTGAACGGTGAACGTCCCAAACTGCCACACACTGACACACAGACACAGCCGCCCGCCGCACCAGTCTTCTTTGAGAAATGCCAACACATGCAACCTTTTCCTCCATTTATATTTTACTCGTATAGCAAATATAAGTTTTTGTCATTAGTAGGCAAGGTACAATAGTATAATTTATTGAAACTAATTGATAATAAACAAAGTACAGTCTGTAAACCAGAGCATTAATTGGTGTTTATATAAGTGTATGGTGAAGCCTGCAGCTGGACCAAAGTATGTGGTCACAATACGTTTGTGTCTGAAATGTTTAGCTTTGGCGGGAAGGTTTGAATTGTCTTGGCTGTAATAATGCACTGTATTCATGAATATTCGTGGTGTATACGATGGTGTGGTACCAGTACGATGACTATGTTGTTTGTCTATGGAGCCATCGTACCGGTCCCACACCATCGTATGCTCCACGAATGTTCTTGAATACGGCCCTACATATCATGATGATGATGTGTAATACAGTAGATCCTGGATATGCAATGAATGAATGATTAATTGTATCCACCACTACTTCATTTTGCACTTATTAAAAACCACCAAACATTTCCCTAGGCTTGTGTTATTCATTACCATATATTATCCATTACCAAACATATATTCATTACCATTCATATATTATCAAGTGATGGACTAAACCAGTTTTATAAGAAAAGTGCTAAGTATATATACTATCATCTTTTATTGATGGCCTATATATAGTTTATGGCATTTGATGCAATTATATAGACAGTATATTTGTTAACACAATGAGGGATGAGTTGGGATAGAACATCCATTAAAGTGTTAATAGTGTTAAAAGTGTTAAAAGTCCTGCAACGTATGAGTGAAAGTGACCCATGAGAATGTATCCTATCTTATGAACCAAAATATTACAAACACTGACAACTATAGTTTGTACAGCCATGGGTGATAGTGGTGGACCAGGGTCCAAGGAGTGTTGGTGAACAACTAAACAGAGTTCGAACAAGTAAGTCTTCTAAACCTCTCTCAACGTTGAGAATGGTTTGCAAAATTCACTTGTTCGAACTCTGTTTAGTTGTTCACCAACACTCCTTGGACCCTGGTCCACCACTATCACCCATGGCTGTACAAACTATAGTTGTCAGTGTTTGTAATATTTTGGTTCATAAGATAGGATACATTCTCATGGGTCACTTTCACTCATACGTTGCAGGACTTTTAACACTTTTAACACTATTAACACTTTAATGGATGTTCTATCCCAACTCATCCCTCATTGTGTTAACAAATAAAATGCCATAAAGTATAGACCATCAATAACCTCTCTCTCTCTTTCTCTTTGTCTGTATAAGTGAGTGAGTGAGTGAGCAAGGTTGCAAGTATGGATACGAAAGTTTCCTTTGGATACTTTTTGATGTTACTGATACGTTTTTACGACGCTGGACAAAAGGACACGAAATTGAATGAGGAGAACAAAAATGGATACGTTTTGCTATTTCTATTAAATAATTGGATACTTTTTAAGATTAATTTGCTTACAGTCATTATTTTTTACGAAAAAGTGAACACCAATCAGAACTCATAATTACTATATCGCTCCCAATTGAATGATAGAGTTAAGGGGGTGTGGGAGTAGGGGAACAGGCTTGGGGTGGGTAGAAAGCCTGTCCCCCTAACACCCCCCCCCCCAAACCTGTCCCCCTACTCCTGCACCCCCAACCTCCAAGCCTGTCCCCCTATTCCCACTCCCTCTTAACTTATTCGTGAGCGCCAAGTGGGGACTCTGGCAGGGGAGTAAACATACCGTGGCCCGAGTGACTAGTAGGAGTGAGGTGTGAGGTGAGCCAGTAGTAAGTTGTTCCCAGTATACGTCCAACCTCCGGAGTGATAGGATGTGTGTATCTACGGTGTAATTAAGAGTTAGTTACACAGTTAAAGTGACAGAACTAGAAAATCTTTTAATACTCTTATCATATACTTATCATTTTTATTATAAGGTGAGTTATGTATGTATGTATGTGTGTGTATGTATGTATGGATGGATATGTGTATGTATATATATATATGTATGTATGTATGTATGTATGTATGTATGTGTGTATGTATGAATATATGTATGTATTATTTATTACCATGAAATAATAGTTATCCAAACCATATATTCTCATGTAAAACTTCTAAATAATAATCATAATAATAGATACAGAGATTATGCCTAATTTGATATTGTGTTTTACATATGTGTGTGAGAGAGAGAGAGAGAGAGAGAGAGAGAGAGAGAGAGAGAGAGAGAGAGAGAGAGAGAGAGAGGGAGAGAGAGAGAGAGAGTGAAATTTTTATAGTCACATGGAAAGAGGGGGGGACAGGTTTGGGGGGTCTAAAGGGGGTGCGGGAATAAGGGGACAGTCTGAGGGTTGGGGGGGTTAGGGGGGTGCGGGAATAGGTTACAGGCTTTCTACACCCCCACCCCCCAAAGCCTGTCAACCCAATTCCCGCACCCCCCCCCCCCTTCTCTCCCTCTCTCTCTCTCTCTCTCTCTCTTTTGTGTGATATTGTGAATGTAGAAATATATATATATATACACACTCTATCTATCTATCCATCTATCTATCTATTTCTTTCTCTCTCATATACACACACACACACTCTCTCTATCTATCTATATGTCTATTTCTTTCTCTCTCTCTCTCTCTCTCACACACACACACACACACACACACATCCGTTAACTATTATTTTTCTGTATCTCAAGTTTTAATGTAGGCAGGATGTAACATCCTCTCTGTCCCTCTATCTCTCCATGCTAGGATGTGTACTACCCTTTAAATGTGTATGTATGTGTGTGTATGTGAGAGAAAGAAATAGGTAGATAGAGAGTGAGTGTGTGTGTGTGTGTATGAGAGAGAAAGAAATAGATAGATAGATAGAGAGTGAGTGTGTGTGTGTATGTGAGAGAAAGAAATAGGTAGATAGAGAGTGAGTGTGTGTGTGTTGTAGGTGTATGTATGTGTGTGTATGTGGGAGAAAGAAATAGGTAGATAGAGAGTGAGTGTGTGTGTGTGTATGAGAGAGAAAGAAATAGATAGATAGATAGAGAGTGAGTGTGTGTGTGTATGTGAGAGAAAGAAATAGGTAGATAGAGAGTGAGTGTGTGTGTGTGTGTGTATGAGAGAGAAAGATATAGATAGATAGAAAGTGAGTGTGTGTGTGTATGAGAGAAAGAAATAGATAGATAGATAGAGAGTGAGTGTGTGTGTGTATAACACACACACACATACAAATGTTTACACTCGCACTAAACACAGGTGAACTCTCTCTCTCTCTCTCTCTCTCTCTCTCTCTCTCTCTCTCTCTCTCTCTGTTGACAAATAACTTTACCTATTCAAACTAAATATAGTTACCGACACA
>JAWZYT010006775.1:50000-51203 GCA_034508575.1 Petrolisthes manimaculis
TGGACTTGGACTTGAGTGACATAGAGCAACAGGAGAAGGCACCTCGATGGGCCTTAATACTCACCGCTACATTCGCTATACTCATTGCTATACTCGGATTTTTTGGTGAGTTATTATTATTATTATTATTATTATTATTATTATTATTATTATTATTATTATTATTATTATTATCATTATTTTTATTATTATTGTTATTATTATTGTTATTGTTATTATTAGTATTATCATTATTATCATTATTATTATTATTATTATTATTATTATTATCATTATTATTATTATCATTATTATATATATATATATATATATATATATATATATATATATATATATATATATATATATATATATATATATATATATATATATATATATATATATATATATATATATATATATTATCTATAAGTCACTTTTCCCGAATGTCATTTAATTACATAGTGGTTTACTTCCTGTTGTAAGATTGTTTATCAATACTGAATTATTATCACTAAAAAATTGTTTACAAAATATATGCATTTTTATGATTAGGAGGCTCCACATCATATCACAAATGTAATAATAATAATAAAAATGATAATAATAATAATAATAATAATAAATATCTTGGTAATAAAGAACAACACGTGTATGATTTTGCAGCACCTAATAATAATAATAATAATAATTATTATAATAATAATAATAATAATAATAATAATAATTGAGGGGGTTGAGTTGACGTAAGGTGTTGTTGTTGTATGAATATATTTTAATATGATACTGATTTATTTGCACGCATTTTTTATATATCATTATCTTTCATACTTTCATACATATTTCAATACTTAAATATTTATTTCAATACTTAAATATTTATTTCAATACTTAAATATTTATTTCAATACTTATATATTTTTTTCAATACTTAAATATTTATTTCAATACATATATATTTATTTCAATACATATATATTTATTTCAATACATATATATTTATTTGAATACATACATATTTATTTGAATACATACATATTTATTTCAATACATACATATTTATTTCAATACATACATATTTATATCAATACATACAAATTAATTTCAATAGATACTTACATACATATTTATATCAATACTTATTTCTATATTTATTTCAATACTGACATACTGTACATACCTATTTATATTTTTACTTTTAAACAGGTAACCTTCTGACCATCC
>JAWZYT010006776.1:0-25042 GCA_034508575.1 Petrolisthes manimaculis
CTAACCACTACCACTGCCACCAACAACAACCACTCCCACCAACACGACCAACCTCACCACCACCTCCAACCACTACCACTAACAACATCAACACACCACCTCCAACCACTACTACCACCATCACCAACACCAACAACAACACCAACAACAACAACAACAACACCAACAGGACCTCCACTACCAACACCAACACCTCGAACCACTATCACTACCACCACTACCACCACTACCACCACCTTGTCCTCTATAGAATTATCCTCTAATCTCTTGAGTGCCATTGATATCTCCTCAGGTGGAATTGAAAAAACTAACACGTCTGGACTTCACTAATGGCCAGGTTACCAGACGACACTAGTATATAATTATAGAGACTGGGTTGATGTGTATGTTTTATATATTATGATCTTACAGTATGCTTGTGATTCAGTCATAACAAAATTCTCCGGGGATAATTCTGAATAAGCTCACAGATGATATTACCTTGGTTTTCAAAGGTTAACGTGCACGGTTCCTCGTCTAACGAAATAATTCGTCAAAACGTTGTCGTAAGATAGAATTTCTCACTTTTTGTGGCAAGAAAATCTGGAGAAATCATGGGCCTACATTAGTCGACAATATCATGGCGTTTTTAAAAGTGGTAAAACAATTACATTAAAAAGTGCGTTACCAATCTCATATAATTATTTGTGTTTGCTGCATGATGTAAGGGCAGATATACATAGATTACTTGCCATTAAATCTTCGTATGTGAAAATAGGTGACCGATACGCAGTGCTGATTAGATGATTACTTGAAAAGGTGAGCATGAATAACATGCATTTTTTTCAGTCTCTCCATTGAGTGGATTTAATCCGCCTCTATTGGTTACGGATCCATGCAGCAGCTCGGCCACCTCACTTTTATACACATTCTTAAAGGGAGAATATTTTGTTGGTGAAGTGGAAGGTCTCTGATTCCTCCAAACTATGCCACAAGACAGATCCCCTAAAATGATGTACATACCACTGAGATCGGTTGTTTTCTGGCAGAGTTGAGAGGAATTAGTTGCCTTCCAATTTACCAACCAAAGTTCAGTAGTACACATCAGCAGCTCAGCCTTCTACAGTAGACACATTCTCAAGTGTTGAGTGTGGTGTGTGGGGAATGCTATCAGACCTGGTGGTGAGTGGCGGTGGCTAGTGTTGTGGATGGGAAGGACGATACTTATCCTGGCAAGTGAACATCAGAGCAGGTAATTGGTATCCACTGTTGGCCCTGCAGGTTTGTCTACCCCGCCCCTCCCTTCTTCCCTCAGACGACTATACTACTGCCCTCTGGTCATATTTCCACCGGGTTACGCAACACAATAAGCTCCTTCTCGTTTGTTTCTTTCATCCTCCTTCCTTCCTTCTCGTTTGTTTCTTTCATCCTCCTTCCTTCCTTCTCGTTTGCTTCTTTCATCCTCCTTCCTTCCTTCTCGTTTGCTTCTTTCATCCTCCTTCCTTCCTTCTCGTTTGTTTCTTTCATCCTCCTTCCTTCCTTCTCGTTTGCTTCTTTCATCTTCCTTCCTTCCTTCTCGTTTGCTTCTTTCATCTTCCTTCCTTCCTTCTCGTTTGCTTCTTTCATCCTCCTTCCTTCCTTCTGTTGATCCTCGCTTCCTTCTCTCTTATTTTGACTCTTTTAATTCCTCCTTTTGCTATTCATCTTTACTCTCTTCTCTTTTATTATGACTCATTATTTCATTCTTCTTCTGTTCACTTCCCCACATCTGCTGAGTCCCACACACCTTTCAAAATAAACCCCACCACACCACACTTCCTAAACCTTCCCACCAATGCTCTCCCTACACACACACACACACACACACACAAAACACACACACACACACAGCTGTCTCACCCACATTTACCCATCATCCCTACTCACAACTATTCCTATCTGCCCGGAAGTTCTCAATCCCTTAATGAGTGCAACAGGTGTGTGTGTGTGTGTGTGTGTGTGTGTGTGTGTGTGTGTGTGTGTGTGTGTGTGTGTGTGTGTGTGTGTGTGTGTGTGTGTGTGTGTGTGTGTGTGTGTGTGTGTGTGTGTGTGTGTGTGTGTGTGATATTGTTTACACTTAGGGAAGTCTAAAAGCGTCAGAGAACATTTTTATGAACCTTGAGTGCATGTGTATGTGAGTATATATCTGTGTGTGTGAGTATATGTGTGTGTGTGTGTGTGTGTGTGTGTGTGTGCTACTAGTGCGTGTGTGAGTTTGAGTGTGGGTGTACGCCCTACTATATACATTGCGTGTGTGACTCTATATGTGTGTGGATACATATGAATCGAAAGTATATGTGTGTGTGTGTGTGTTTTATCTATACAAGTCAATGGCCACCAGTGCACTTATGGCTGAGTCTTAGAGCAAATGTATGTAATGTACGTATGTATAGTGTGTGTTGTGTGTGTGTGTGTGTGTGTGTGTGTGTGTTGTGTGTGTGTGTGTGAGAGAGAGAGAGACATCATACACGGAAGTTGTGGTTCCCATACGCCATCCACTTTCTTTGTATCCTTCATTAATTCATTTCATTGGTGTATTGACATTAGCTACACACACATACACACACACACACACACACACACACACACACACACACACACACACGGATATATAAACACACACACACACACACACACACGAATATATAAACACACACACACACACGAATACACGAACACACACACACGAATACACGAACACACACACACACGAATACACACACACAAAAAAAAACTAATAATAAATAAGAGGGAATAAGTCAGCTGTCCAACACATCAGCTGTGCATGAAAAATATACAGTTCCAAATGTTTACCACAAGAAATAAAATATGATACATACGTAGTACATAATTTATATGTATGTTTGTAAGAATAAATGAATGTGTATATATGTAAGCATGTAAATATGTACATATGTATACATGTATGTATGTATGTATGTATGTACAGTACGTATGTATGTATGTATGTAAGTATGTATATATGTATGTATGTATATATGTATGTATGTATGTATGTAAGTATATATGTATGTATGTATGTATGTATGTAAAGTCACGAAAACTAGTAATTAATTATGCATCTTTGGTTGAAGATTTGACAGTCCAATTCATCAACGAAATATAATACCAATGGAGATCATATTATGCATTTATTTACTGTCTCTAGTTAGTCGAAGCAAACCTGAATACTTATTAGTTCAGGGGGATGCTTGGCCACACTCCTTCACCAACTTCAACAACAACAACAACAACTACTTATTAGTGCTTGTGACTGTAATTATGTATGTATGTATGTGTGTAACTATATATGAATAAGTGTGTGTGTGTGTATTTGTGTGTGTGTGTATGTGTGTGTGTGTGTGTGTGTGTGTGTGTGTGTGTGTGTGTGTGTATGTGTGTGTGTGTGTGTGTATTCGTGTGTGTGTGTGTGTGTGTATTCGTGTGTGTGTGTGTATTCGTGTGTGTAACCTCTACACGTGAGTAAACGATCTTACGTAAGGTAGAGGCTATAATATGAATGAATAGAAAGTGATGATGATATAATTACTCCTATTCCAAACCATATGGATTCAACTTACGGGAGTGGTGGTGTCAGGAGATGGTCGGTGGTTGTGGTTGTGGTTGTGGTGGTCAGGTGTGGAGCTAGTGCATGCCTTCTGCTGAAACGAGACAGATGATTGTAGTTGTTGTGGTAGGGAAGGAGAGTCGGAATAGGAAGGGTTGTTAGGTGGGGAGGAGAGTGGGAAGAGGAAGGGTTATGTGGTTGTTAAATGGGAAGGGGTTGTGATTGATTGGTATGATGTTGAGGTTGATATAACTATCGGTTATGGGTGAGAAGAAAGGTTGTGGTTGTTGGGTGGGGAGGAGGAAGGATATGAGTTTGGTTGTTGGGTGGGAGGAGAGGAAGGGTTGTGACTTTGGTTGTTGGGTGGGAGGAGAGGAAGGGTTGTGAGTGTGCTCGTAGGTGGGGAGGAGAGAAAGGGGTTAGTTATGATTGATAGGCATAGGATGGTGGGGTGGGGAAAAAAAAGCGGTTATCGGGGAAGAAATGTGGCGTGAGATTGTGGTAGACTGAGATTTGAGAGGGAGTTGTGACTGTGGTAGGTGGGGAAGAGAGAGGGAGTTGTGACTGTGGTAGGTGGGGAAATAGTGGTAGGTATGGTTGTGTTAAGTAATGAATGAGGTTGTTTGGTCATTGCTTTATTGTAGAAGTATGGTACGGTTAGAAATGGATGTTTGGATATGAATGAAATTTATTCACATGCTATTTCATCTAGCAAATGTTCAGATTTTTACGAATTACCATTAGATTAAAGAAAGTGTGTCGTGTTGTATGTGTTACAAAGCTGATGATTCGAGTCAAGGTGATCGTCATGCTTCGGGGTTCAGAGAGGAATGAAGCAGTTTACAGGTTCCCTATAATATGTTGCACGTTGAAATGGCACGTAGTAAGAAGCAACGTTACTTCCTACATAATATTGCATATCCTACGATACTAAAATTAGACAAACCTTCAGCTCAGATATAACCTTCATTAGGATCGTTAGTATGATATTAACGTGTGTGTTTGGAGTAATATCAACTAAAGTATTGATCTACTAGGAAACTCGTATAGCCTATCCCTGAATCCATGCGTCTCTGCCACATCATAGGGTTGGCAAGAAGAGTGTGTCAAAGAACTCCTGGCCACAACCTGTAACCCATAAACCGTGGAATGTCACCAAAACGTGTATCTATCTAAGGTTGTAATTACTCAAGCACGCAACTCAGGCAGCCCTCACGTTGTCTCTCACTTATTAAGGACCCCTTGTTTGTGTATGATAATTGGATGCTTCTGATTTCTCCTGACTATGCCACGAAACAAGCTCCTTCCCTATAGGTGTGTGTTTCGTGGCAAAGTTTGAAGGACTCTTTAACCTCCAATTTTCTGACTACATTATTTACGTCCTTAATTAAAAGCTTCCATTATTTTCACTAGCTCATATATCCTAACAATTACATTTATTTTACACACCTTTCCCTTGACACACACGACAGACACACACACACACACAAAACATAATTTTTGTACACACGCACATTCGCACTATTTCTCCATCATATAATCTCATATTCTACTCGGTCTTTTCTCAATCTTTAAATAATTCTCTCATACTAATTTCGTGCCTTTCACAGTCACATAATATTTTCGCTCATTTTCCCTCCCATTTCTAGCCTTCTGCATTATTTTATTCATTTAATTCACACAATCCTATATTACACTATATTTGTTAAAAATTCTCAATTAATTCTAAAAAAAAATTCCCTCTTTCACTCTTACTACTCACTGTCACTCTTACTACTGTCTCTCTTTCCCTCACCTCTCTCAATATACCTCACACACGTAATCAGATTATATGTATTCATATTCATTCATTCATACTTAAACATTTTCTCGCTTCCGCTGGTTCGACTAAAATTTGTGGTTGCTTACTTATACCCTACTACCCTTTCCATTCCTCCCCCTCAAAAAATAAATAGATACTCAAAAATATACATCGACAGTATGTACAAATAATAAGTCGTTTTTGTATTTCTCATTCACTTCCTTATCACTTCCTCCCCCACTTGACATTTCTCTGTCACTCACCACCCTCGCTTCCTCTCACATTCCTTTTCTTTCACCCTATTTTTCATTCCTTACTCCCTTATCTCTCTCTCTCTCTCTCTCTCTCTCTCTCTCTCTCTCTCTCTCTCTCTCTCTCTCTCTCTCTCTCTCTCTCTCCCCCCTTTATTCCATTAGTCCTCCGGGTTCCCTTTCATACCACACAATCCCATCAATTTGCCTGCCTGCACCTCCCTCAATACCCCTCATCACACACACACACACACACACACACACACACCTACTTTCTTGAGAGTCGAGCGAAATAACATACAGACAATTACAAAGCCTATCCATCACTCTACTAGGCTACTCAGGGATTTGCCAAACATTGTTATGGGTTTCTTGTAGGTTGGACTCGTAAGGGGACATCAATATGTACAGTATATATATAATCATTTTAATACCTGTGAATGATGTGTGTTTATATATAACTATAATAATTATATATATATATATATTTTTATTTTTTTTTATATCGCGAAAATGTACCGGCTCCCTCAATTGAAAATAATCATTGGCTATCTCGGTAAATGTAACTTAATCCAAGGCAAATTATACCCCCAGAAAATATTTACACGTCGAGGTACTTATCTGCAACTTATACACACAGGAATGTAGGCACAGGAAACGTGTATCTTATAATAAGGTGTTAATACTTGGAAGGGAACCGGTGCATTTCCGCCACGGTAAAATAAGCACGCACTAAAGATCCCAGTTCATCTATGTACAACTTGTGTGATGCCGAGTGAGGAGTGATTGAGAGGGTAGTGACTGAGAGGAGGACGGGGATGGAGTGCAGGGCTGAAAAAGGGGACAGAGAGAGTGTGGGGAATGGGAGATAGAAGTGAGGGAAAAGGGGGAGATGGAGAGGAAGAGGGGGAAGGGGGAGAAAGGGGAGAGGGAGATGGAGGGGAAATGGGGAGGTAGGGAAGAGGGAAGGAGCGAAAGGGAAAGTGCAAGGGAGAGAAATGATAATGGGGAGACAGGTGAAGTGAAAATGTGAAATTATTTGAGAGAGAGAGAGAGAGAGAGAGAGAGAGAGAGAGAGAGAGAGAGAGAGAGAGAGAGAGAGAGAGAGAGAGAGGTGGGGAAAGGAATGTAGGAAGGTATAAATGTGTGAGAGTGAATGTGAGAAAGTGTGAGCCAGGGAGAGTCAGTAAGAGAGTATGACAGAGCGTGACAGTGAGGGAGAGGGATGACACGGAAAGAAGGAAGAGAGGGAGAGAGGGAGGGAAGGAAAGAAGTATAAGGTAAGGAAAGAAAGACAGAGTGAGCGAGACGAAAGAAGAATGAGGAAGGAAGAAGCAGTTATAAATCACGTAGTACGAATGAATGAATGAAAGGAAGGAAGGAATAAGAGGTCAGAAAAGTGAGAAGAGAATGATCAGAGAAAGTCGTATGAATAAAGGAAGCAGGAATTGAGAAAAAACAGTTAAGAATGATTATTAAAGTCCACATGGAAAACCCAGAGAGTGTATGAGAGAAACAGAAAGTGAGGAACGAAGAATTAATGAATGTGGATATTATTAAGGTAAGGTAAAATAAGATAAGGCTGGACTGATTGAGAAGGTACCGGTATCTATCTACTGTATCTATCTATCTAACTTTAGAGATTGATACACTGGTTCGTAAAAGGGAATAAATAGGTGAGTGAGTAAGGAACCCAGTTAGTGAAGCAACAGGAAACGAATACCGACTAAATATATAAGATTGTGAGTGAGATATAAATGAACGAACGAGTGAAAACGAATATATTACAAGATACGAAATAAAACAAAAACTATGAACATGGGTTAATGAGATAAACAGCAACGAATGAAAACAAGATAATAAGTAAGAAGAAGAACTGAGGAAGTGCGACAAGTCAAGGAAGGGAATGTGGGCGAGTGAGTGAGTTAGTTTGTGAGCGAGCGAGCGAGTCAGTGAGGGAGAGTGAGAGCCAGGGAGAGCGTCCTACCACTTGCACGGCCCAACAGTTACTGAGCTCTCTCTCTCTAGTCTCTCACTTTGGTTTGGTTGGTTTGGCGAGTCCCCTGTCTGTCTGTCTGTCTTGCCCTGCCTCTCTTCTCCCTATCTCCCTCCCTCTCCTCCCCTGTCTTTCGCCTTACCATGCCCCTTCTCTCCCTGTCTCCCTCCCTGTGCGCTCTTCCCCTCCTCCTCCTCTTATTTCTCTCACCTCTTTCTTTTCTGCCCTCTCTCTTTCTCTCCATTCCTATCTATCACCCTACCCATCCTCCTTCTTTCTATTTCTCCCACCTCTTTCCCTGACTTTCTCCATACACTGCCTCCCTCTATCCCACCTACCCTCTTTCCCTCCCTCCCTACCCATCCTTCTCTCCCTTTCTCCCTTCCTCTCCCTCTCCTTGCACCACCTTCTCCCTCTCTCCCCTTCCTGTCTTTCTCCTTACCCCGCCTCCCTCTCTCTCTCTCCACCTTCTTCCCTCCACCCACCATTTCTCCTCTTCTTCCCTCCACCTTCCCTACCACTCTTCACCTCCCTTCCTGTACCTTTCATTCTCTAGGGCCTATAGGCATTCATCCTTCTCTCTCTCTCTCTCTCTCTCTCTCTCTCTCTCTCTCTCTCTCTCTCTCTCTCTCTCTCTCTCTCTCTCTCTATGTA
Source organism: Petrolisthes manimaculis (assembly GCA_034508575.1). Classification (NCBI taxonomy): domain Eukaryota; kingdom Metazoa; phylum Arthropoda; class Malacostraca; order Decapoda; family Porcellanidae; genus Petrolisthes; species Petrolisthes manimaculis. The sequence continues at coordinate 8,289 of JAWZYT010006776.1, forward strand.
ACTCTCCATTTGCAATCTTCATAACAACTCAGCCGTCACCAATTTTCATCACTCCCTTTTCCATTATTCTAAAAAATAAATTATCTTCCTCTTCAATTTTTCCCCGTACAACCTGTCCCATTTTTCGTCACTGCTTCTCATACTCGTAAACACTTTCCCTCGCCTGAAGGAGTTCCGGCAGACGTGGACGGGGAAACAATATCTAATTCCTCTGACTCGACTTAACAAGGGCTCAACATCCACTATATGGGGATTGAAATAAGCAGCTTCATTTTTTTTAATCTTCATTTTCTACCGCACACACACACACACACACACACACACACACACACACACACACACACACACACACACACACACACACAACAACAACAACAATAATAACAACTTCCTAATCATACCATAACCCTAAATAACACAACCATAAGGAAGACGAACAGATGATGCAGTCTACAATTATTACAATCATAATAACAACTTCACAACAATCACACAACAGCATCACAACCATACCAACCACTCTACAACCATGACATCCACTACACAACCATCACAACCACTACACTACCATCACACAACAGCACCACAACCATACCAACCACTCTACAACCATGTCATCCACTGCACAACAATCATAACCACTACAATACCATCACAACCACTCCACAACCATCAGAAAGCATACCAACCATTTTACAGCCATATCAACCACTATACAACACCAATCACTCCACAACCTCACCAACTACTCCACAACCATACCAACCTATACACATTCCCTCCACAACCATAAAAACCACTACACAACCATTTCCACAACCACATCCCCTCTTCTTTTCCCAGCCACGTGCTAACTAACTAACTAACACTTTCCACTCAACACTCCCCAACAAAAATATCATCCACCACCAAAAAACACGACACAAAGGAGGGGAGAGACTGATATTTATTTGACGTAAGTTTCCACCAAATTGAAATGTTGACGCGGAATTAAAAGTGGATAAAATGCCTCTCCCTCTCTCTCTCTCTCTCTCTCTCTCTCTCTCTCTCTCTCTGGCCGTTTCATTGTTTTTTATTATTCTCTCTCCCTGCCTCTTTCTTCAATCCTTTTTATTTTCTCTTCATCCTTCATATCTCCTTCCCTCATTTTCCAACCTACTACATTATTTTTCCTTCCCTCTCTCCCTCCATTCATTCATTCTTTCATCTCTAAAACATTATGGTAAAAAAAATCAATCTAATTTCCCGCCTTTCCTTCCCCAGCGCCCACCACTATGATATTCGAGACCCCTGGCGGACATCTGACAAACTACACACGTAAACAAAACCCATCTTGAGTACTTTATAGTGACTGAAGGTTACTCAAATGGTAGAAGAAAAGTTTACCAAGATTAACACACACACACACACACACACACACACACAATTTTAGTTGTGCTCTTTCGCTTTATATATTATTTTATTTTATTTTCAATCCTTCTCTTCCATCCTTCCCTTACTTCCAATTCTTTCTCTTTTATCTTCATCGCTGACGGACCTCTCCCTAGCACTCACTCTCTCTCTCTCTCTCTCTCTCTCTCTCTCTCTCTCTCTCTCTCTGTCTCATATATTCACTCCTCATATACCTATTTCTCTCCAACCCCCGTCGACTATCTCTCACCCTCATGAACTCTGTCTCCTAAATAGCCTTTCTCTCTTTTCATCTCCGTCTCTGTCTCCTTGGGGTCGTGGACAGATGGAGAATAAATATAGGTGGAAATGTATATCGCAAATTGTCTGAGTAAAAAGTGACCCCAGGATGAAAGTAGAGATGTTATTTAACCCCAAAGGCTTTATAGTGTGTGTGTGTCTGGTGTCTCTCTGTCTCTCTCTCTCTATATATATATTCCCTGCTGTCTGTGTCTCTGTCTCTCTTTCTATATACCCAGCTGTCTGTGTCTCTCTATATACCCAGCTGTCAGTGTGTCTGTCTCTCTTTCTATATACCCAGCTGTGTGTGTCTGTATCTCTCTTTACTGTATACCCAACTGCCTGTGTCTGGTGTCTTTCTGTATTTTCTGTGTCTCTACTGTATGTTTCCTGTTTGTGTCTCATGGTTGTCTGTGTGTATCATTTCCGCATCCACTCACTCACTCACCACTCACTCACTCACTCAATCATCACTCACACCGTTGACAGATGGCAGAGGAAGGACCCACAAACTATAACTAACTAACTATAACTGAGAGTTGTTTCGTAACCTCAGCCGGGATCCAATTTCCATCTACTGTCTTTTATTTCTCTTTACTTGGGCGTTTTTATCTCCACGTGGGATGTGTTTATGTAACTAGTTTGTCAGTTGTCCGCCAGGGGTCTCGGCTCTTTGGACAAGCAAGGAAATATATAGCGTTGTATTTAATAGCAAAGTATCATTCGGTGTGATTTGTGATACGTTGAAATTAGTCAGTCGGGATCTTACTCGTAGATACGTGCAAGAATATAAATATTTATACCGGTATATATACTTTTTTTTTCTTATGTCTTACCCCCTACCCCCCATAACCCCCCCCCCCATCCCGCCGTGCACTACACTCCAAATCAGACAGAAAAAAGAAAAAACTGGGAATGTGTTTTAATGGGAGGGTACAGTTTTGGCAGTTTTTGGTGATAATGATTCCTCCAAACTATTCCCAGCAACAGTTCACCATCAGTTTTGTTATTTTGGTTCTGTTTCCCGGCATACTTTGGGGGAATCAAGACACTTTAGTGTACTACAGCTGCGGACAAAACTCTCTCCTTGGTTGGCAGCATTTGGCATCCCTGAATCTTGAGAGAAGCACAAACTACTGTACACTGGCTCTAAGTATACTATCATACATACATACACAGGACCTCCCGCTGATAGCACACATACACACACACTGAATATTAAGATTTAGTGAAGAGTCTCCCCTAACTCCAAACCCCATCACCCTATCACATGTCTCTCTCTCTCTCTCTCTCTCTCTCTCTCTCTCTCTCTCTCTCTCTCCGATTATGGCCATTATGTAATTAGGGTTATCGGGATGATCTGGGCCGGTATTCATAAAGCATCTCTGAGTTTGGACTTGTTCGTATGTTTGCAATACTGACCTTTTCTCCACCAAAGTGTTTGATTCAGTTCACTTCGAAGCAGCAAGGGGACGACAATTTCCCTCGTCTTGAGTTACAGTACAGTACGAACCTATTATTATTATTATTATTATTATTATTATTTTATTATTATTATTATTATTATTATTATTATTATTATTATTATTATTATTATTATATCAGAGTAGTGACGTCTTCTATCTATAGTCCTTGCCATAAATGAACGCTTGCCAACCAAATTTTTATCGTAGGAGCGAACTTTACTTAATTGTATAAATGCGGGTCCTGGTCTGGTCTGGTCTGAGGTCATTTATTCACTGTTAGGAGTTGCTTGATAATGATTGTGTACCATTAAGCCCAATAGTCCTGCAACTCCTACAGATTAAAATTAAGGCTTCGGTAAATGATGTGAAATTACACCTATTGGTCTCTGTAATACGGACAAGTTTATGTAGATATAATTATTCACCTCAATTAAATGGTGATTAATTAAAACTGATTATAATAATAAACGTTAGAATTTTGCCTAAGGTCCCTGTTGATTACTGTACATACATCCCACAAACTCTGCCACAAAACAAAATACCTCTATATTATTATCAAGTACCGCGTTTCATGACACATTAGGGAGGAATCTATTATCTCCAATATTCCAACAACAACAACAACAACACAGTCCAAGAGAAAAGGATGTAGATGGTGATTGATAGGGGGTGGGGAGTCAGTGAAGGAGGTACAGTATAAGAACGAAGACTGTGCGAGGCCAGAAAGACCATGTAGGTACAGTCACAAGCACTAATAAGTATACATGTTTGGTTGTTGAAGCTTTGAACAGTCCAATTCACCAACGAACTAATTCCAATGGAGATCTAGTTATGCATATATTTACTGTCTCTAGGTATTCGAAGCACACCTGGATACTTATTAGGGGAGAGAGAGAGAAGAGGAACGACATTATATTATTATGGTGCACTAAATTTCATAGTCGTTTTAACCACGAGTGATTCAGTTATAGTGTATAATTATGTAGCTGGTCAACTTTAGTACACACCATAGTATAGTAAGTGGTTATAATTATTTAGCAAGCAGTGTCAAGGACAAAATAAATTATCAAGTGCCAGCCCAAGTCATTCCTTCTCCCACCTTTTATTTACCATTCACTATATGACGTACCGAATATTATAAGTGAAGTCTTTTTAGCCCACCAAACTATACTAAAAAAAAAACAGATCGATCCCTTACTTGTATTTTGAGGGTGTGTGTTTCCTGACATGGTATGGAGGAGTCAATAACCTTCCAAATCATCCATAATACAATAAATGATCCCCCCTTAATTAAAGAGGAAATAATTTACCCCGATAAACGACGATGGAGAACCAAAGCGGAGGAAAACAAAAAAATATCTATATAGCCTATACCCTCGTTGCCTCTTGTTACAGTCCCACCCACCCAGTAATCATCACTTCTCCGCTACGGGTCCATTTCTGAAGATGGTGCAAAATTGAGATAATCGTGGGTAGCCGAACCCTTGATCTCACTCTGGTATCATGGAGAGAGAGAGAGAGAGAGAGAGAGAGAGAGAGAGAGAGAGAGAGAGAGAGAGAGAGAGAGAGAGAGAGAGAGAGAGAGAAAGAGAGATAGATAGATAGATAGAGAGAGGAAAAACGGGGGGAATCCTACTGCAATCACGGGAACACAAACTACTCCATCCATCCGTTTGAAGAGGTTTTATGAGACCTGTAATTTTCTCGGCGTGTGGGAAGTTATACTGATACCTCCTAAAACTGGAGGGGGTATCACACCTGCACACGTTACTCCGTCATAGGGTCAACACTATAAGGATTCGTCCGTCTTCTAACCTCTATCAACGGGATCATTAGAGGATACCTTAAGAATCAAAACGGAACACACTGATTTGGCCCTAGGTTGGAGGTCAGTTGAGGTAGGATGATGGAAACAAGTGCTCGTGTGATAGACCCATATTAAGTAACAAAACAACAGCATATACCTATATAAAATTTAATAGAACGAGGGAGTTTTGGCTTCATGCGTGTCATATAACTTGGCGGGGGGAACAGTATCTCATCTTCAAGCATGCCAATAAAATCTCGGTATAGCTTATATATGTCTTACTGATGCCTGCTTGCTGCTTCTGCTCTCTGACTTGATCGGTAAATTTCGGCCCCGTATGTCTTACTGTTGCTGCTTCTGCTTCTGCTCTGTGGTTTGATCGGTGGTAGAGCCAAGGATCCACCTCGCCGGTATCCAATTATAATTCGCTACAGTTTCATTCGGGAGCACCGGAAGAATTATTATGACTTCCAGACTCACCTACACAAAGAGAAGAGAACATCCAGAGTTGGGTTAAAGTGGAGTGGAACACCAAGCATCTGTTTTCTTTACGTAGTGGAACATCAAACATCTGGTTTCTTTACGTAGTGGAACATCAAGCATCTGTTTTCTTTACGTAGTGGAACATCAAGCATCTGTTTTTTTACGTAGTGGAACATCAAACATCTGGTTTCTTTACGTAGTGGAACATCAAGCATCTGTTTTCTTTACTTAGTGGAACATCAAGCATCTGTTTTCTTTACGTAGTGGAATATCAAGCATCTGTTTTCTTTACGTAGTGGAATATCAAGCATCTTGTTTTCTTTACGTAGCCACTCTGGGCTTGCAGTTCCTGTAGTATTTCTCTCTCTAATGTTTTGGATGTATTATCGTGCACAAATGTTCGTTCCCTCAGCCAGTCACAATATGAGTAAATTCTCTGTGGATATAACGAAAAAACACAATTCGTCTTTTATCCTTTGTTGTTTAGTCGTTCAAACCACACCTTCAAATGATTCAGTTATGTTTTTGTCGTGACTGACTAAGAAATTAATAAACTTTTGTACTCCATACTATACTGTCAAATTGTAGTAAGACTAATCTTCTTCAAACTCTCGAATCTCTAACAAAGCTGCACGTAATAATAACACAAATACACATCACAATAAGGCAGTTCAGAGATGCACTACACAGGTTCAAAATAACCAGAGTGGAAAGGAAATATTATCAGTAACTGTGCATGAATCTCACGCCCAGGCTGTATTGTACGGAAAATTAAATATATTCTCTCTCTCTCTCTCTCTCTCTCTCTCTCTCTCTCTCTCTCTCTCTCTCTCTCTCTCTCTCTCTCTCTCTCTCTCTCTCTCTCTCTGTCTCTCTCACAAACACACACACACACGCACGGATGAAGAGACTAAGAAAAAAATAATAAAAAAAAACGTGTGTGTGGTGTGGCATGGTCTGTTGCCTCTCCATCTTAGGGCTAATTACTGACCCACCTGTGATTACGTCTCTCCCGCAGGTGTGAGAGGAACGTGGTGTGTGTGTGTGTGTGTGTGTGTGTGTGTGTGTGTGTGTGTGTGTGTGTGTGTGTGTGTGTGTGTGTGTGTGTGTGTGTGTGTGTGCGTGTGTGTGTGTGTGTGTGTGTGTGTGTGTGTGTGTGCGTGTGTGTATGTGTGTGTGCGTGTGTTGTTTCCCTCAGCACCTCATGGTTTTGTTCCACGTTGTTTTACACAAACTAATACATATGGTAGATGTATTCTATTATCTACTTTCATTAATCACATATATTCATAATCATCTTACGTATGCTATGATGTTATAACATTCTGTGGTTAAATATTTGAGTTGAGTGTGAAGCACACTGGAACAAAGATTAACCCCGGCCCTCCCCTCCCCTCCCTTCCCTTCCAAGGGTTCATTGTCACAACAGGAAAGATGTTGTACTCACAGTATATGATAAGTTCGGTGACACTATGTATACTCCACCATCTACATTGTCAAGATGAACACCAGTAGCTTGTTTTCCAATTTTAGCTACTGTACCAGTTATCCTGTTATACAATGGATATCTGTATTTTATTTTTATTTTTTTCATTAGATAAACATTTCACGGTCTGTCTGTCAGTCTGTCTCTCTCTATAATATATATAATAGTTAATGAAGAGTGAGAGGCACTGTGGTGGGTGAGGTTATAATATGTGTAGAGTACAACATAGTTCCTCCTTTGTTAGTGTCTGGTGTAACAGTCTTCCTGGCACCTGCTGGCCTCTTATTGAACTCAACCTGACTAACAGTTGCCATGTGTGTGTGTGTATGTATGTATGTGTAGGTCACAACTCTAACCAATTCAGACATTTCAGATGTTATGGTTATTAAACTGAATGGTTTCCATGCAAGTCAGTGAGTACAAACCTACATCCTACATAAGGTCATTCACAGACCACAAACCTTCACTATTCATCATTATAACTATTTATTTACAATTTGAGCTTCTATCCCCAAAGAATATGAAAGTCTATGGACAGTCATACCAATATCTTACAATCCTTATTATATCAAGTATTGTGAAAGTCTACGGCAATTGACACCATTATACCACTTTCTTCATGCTTGATTATCTAAGAGAGAGAGAGAGAGAGAGAGAGAGAGAGAGAGAGAGAGAGAGAGAGAGAGAGAGAGAGAGAGAGAGAGAGAGAGAGAGAGAACATGACCATCGCTCTAAGACAGTGTTCCCAACGTCTCTCCGGCAATTAATTTTCCTATGGAGTTATAATACGAGTATAATGGGGAGAGGTAATTGTGTTTCATGGGTACGCTATAACCAACAACCCCTTGTGTGTGTGTGTGTGTGTGTGTGTGTGTGTGTGTGTGTGTGTGTGTGTGTGTGTGTGTGTGTGTGTGTGTGTGTGTGTCTGTGTGTGTGTGTGTGTGTAGGATAAGGCTAATGTATGTTGTGTGTGTGTGGGTGGGTGTGTATGTGTGTGAAGGTAACATCAATTATGTGTGTTTGTCTGTGTGTGTGTATGTGCAGGATAAGACTAATGCTTTGAGTGTGTGTTTGTCTGTGTGTGTGTGTATGTAAAGTAAAAGACTAATGATTTGTGTGTGTGTGTGTGTGTGTGTGTGTGTGTGTGTGTGTGTGTGTGTGTGTGTGTGTGTGTGTAAAGTATAAGACTAATGCTTTGTGTGTGTGTGTGTGTATATATGTGTGTGTGTGTGTGTGTGTGTGTGTGTGTGTGTGTGTGTGTGTGTGTGTGTAAAGTATAAGACTAATGCTTTGTGCGTGTGTGTGTGTATATGTGTGTGTGTGTGTGTGTGTGTGTGTGTGTGTGTGTGTGTGTGTGTAAAGTATAAGACTAATGCTTTGTGCGTGTGTGTGTGTATATGTGTGTGTGTGTGTGTGTGTGTATATGTGTGTGTGTGTGTGTGTGTAAAGTATAAGACTAATGCTTTGTGTGTGTGTGTGTGTGTGTTCAACAGCGCCTTGTGTGTGTATAAAAGGTAACATTAGAACACGTGGCTTATTTTATCTTGAGAGACTCCATTAGTGGGGCCCTATGACATGTAAATATCTCCTAAGATCAATGGACCGTAAGGAACAAAAAGTTACGAATATTAATGCTATTTCCTAAACCTTTATACTCGGGCCCTTAATACTATATAAAAAAAGTTCATAAAAAAAAATTAAAGCAGTGTTGGGAATATTGATAACGTTGTATCCAAGTTTTATAACCCCCTTTGATGGAGGTTTATTAATTTTGTAGTTGTTCGTAAACGTCCACAACCACCATCAACATCATCATCATATTATTATTATTAACTTTTCATCCCGTTAGACTGATTTATATGCTAATCCTAACAAACTCCTAAGTGGAATATTTTGACCAATCATGTGTTGTATTTAAGATATTCATCACCTGTTAACATTTTCCTCCTTCATTAATGTAGATAAAGTTAATTAATCATAATATTGATACGGAACTTCGATATTTTTCACCTGTTACTCCAGAATTACCAACATTGTACTTTTTCCTTATATATATATTGCTGTTACGTCTTTCTACCTGGACCCCCCCCCCCTCCAAAAAAAAAAAACTCAGATTAATCACAAATATTGAGGACACACATTGAGAAGGATTTTCCTGATTAAAGTCTTATGGGGAAAATAATTATGTAGTTTCTTGGGGTCACATTAGTAAGAGGCAACAACTCCTTCCTACATACAAACAAACAAACAAACAAACTAACCATGCATTAGAATTCTAGGATATATTTATTGTAGTGAGGTCATATGGCGCCCGAGGAAGAATATGATTGAGAAGTATAGGACGATGAGCAAAAAAGGTAACAGATGAAAAAAAAAAACAGTTGGAGAAGTGAAAGGCCCTTTTAGTTAGTCGCTCTTTACGACAAGCATGCAGGGGTTTGGAGTAATCAGTAAATCCCTCCAATTGAACTACAAGAATCTTTATTATTAGAAGGAGACTTGTTTTGTAATAAAGTTTGGAGGAATCATTAAAGTCCTCCAATTGGACCACAAGAAACTTTATTAGAAGGAGACGTGTTTTGTAATAAAGTTTGTTTGAATAATTATAATCAGTAAAGCCTTCCACATACACCACAAAAAAACTTTATTGAAGGAGACAGACATGTTTTGTAATAAAGTTTGGAGGAATCATTAAAGTCCTCCATTTGGACCATAATAGTCTTTCCTTTTATTATTATCATTATTAGACTTCCCGAAGCCCAGTAAGCAGGCAGTGTTCGTGTTGGTTGATTAATTACCTGTCTGTCCAGATGAGGTGATTGGCTGGGAGGTGAATGCAAATGAAGGGATTACCCACAAGACGTTCGCACGATGGGAAATATTAATGTGCTTTATGTATGTATGTATGTATGTATGTATGTACAGAATATATCGATATGTGTATGTGTGTGTGTGTGTGTATGTGTGTGTGTGTGTGTGTGTGTGTGTGTGTGTGTGTGTGTGTGTGTGTGTGTGTGTGTGTGTGTGTGTGTGTGTGTGTGTGTGTGTGTGTGTGTGTGTGTGTGTGTGTTTATGCTTGTGTACATGACTGTGTTTTGGAGACTGTGTATATGTTTCTACAAGTTCCAACTCCCCTGACCTTGTTTGAGTTGCCACACATCGATGAATTATGGATTAAGGTCAACAAATGAGGGACAATGACGATGAAAAGCAAAAAAAAAAAAAAAAAATGGTGTGCCGAAAAATGGGACCGACCACAATACATTATAACTGGGAGCAGCTAAGGACTAGACCGGGTTATGAAGAGAGTTGTTGGATGAGTAAGTGGATAGACAGATAAGTGGATAGATAATTGGTCTGATATGTGGATAGATAAATGGAGAGTAAAGTGGATCAACTATTGGATACATGAGTGGATAAGTGGAGAGAGAGAGAGAGAGAGAGAGAGAGAGAGAGAGAGAGAGATGGGAGGGAAGTGTGGCTGAGAATGACAGAAAATGGGAAGGTATGGTGAGAACACGGGGAACAAGAGTAGAAGTAATTAATATCTATAAGGGAAGGGAAGGAAAGGGAAGGGGAAGGAAAGAGAAATTAAGGGGAGGGAAGATAAGGGAACGGAGGGGAAAGGTAAGGGTAAGGGAGGGAAGATAAGGGGACGGAGGGGAAATGGAAATGGAAGGGAAGGAGATAGATGAAATTGTATGTATAGTAGTAATGAGTCAACCAGGAAGCATCGTACTATCAAGGTGAAACTCTTGTTGGTGAATATATATAGAGGGTTACTGATTCCTCCAAACAATGCCAGGAAACAGTCCACCTCAATGATAGTAACTTAGGGTTCTGTTTCGTGACATAGTTTAGGGGAATCAGTAGTACTTCAACATGAATGGGTGTTAAGACGGGTTTAAGGTCATTATAATTATAGAGGTCGTTAACAAGGATTTCAGCTAATGGGACGGACTCCTTACATTTTTTAGTGGGAAGGGGAGGTGTTTTCAGGCCAACTTAGAGAGAGAGAGAGAGAGAGAGAGAGAGAGAGAGAGAGAGAGAGAGAGAGAGAGAGACTGGTGGAGAGCTGATGGAAGCAGTGTTGGAATGGTGGAGGTATGTAAAGGAGAGAGAGAGAGAGAGAGAGAGAGAGAGAGAGAGAGAGAGAGAGAGAGAGAGAGAGAGAGAGAGACTGTAGTGGCGGAGAGATAAGGTGATGGAGTGGGAGTGAGATGGAGTCGATGAAAAGTGAGGGTGAGTACACACACACACACACACACACACACACACACACACACACAGTACATCCATATAATTATATACACACGAATTAACCCCGCCTAACCTTTCTTTGTTTCTTCACTTCCCTTCTCTTCTCTTACTCCTCCTCCCCTTCATCTCCTTTCTTATCACCTCTCTCCTTCCTTTCTTCTCCACAAATAATCTCTCTCTCTCTCTCTCTCTCTCTCTCTCTCTCTCTCTCTCTCTCTCTCTCTCTCTCTCTCTCTCTCTCTCTCTCTCTCTCTCTCTCTCTCTCTCTCTCTCTCTAAATCTTCCCCTCCTTTCCCCCTCTCCTTAATTCTTCCCTCCCTCCCCCTTCTTTCTCCCTCCCCCCCTTCCGAGCCTCTAAATCTGCGGTGTCGAGCTTGACTGAAACTTTATTGGTTCCTAATCAGTCAGTGGCCAACCCCTCCTTCACTCTCCCCAGACCTCTCTCTCTCTCTCCTTACCTCCTCCTCTTCCCCTCTCTCTTCTGTCTCTTTCTTCCTTTTTTGCCGACTCCTCCTTGCCCTCTCCCTGTATCTTTCTTCCTCTCTGCCGACTCTTCTCTTCCTTCTCTTCCTCTTTCATTTCCTCCTCCTTCTCACCCACTTCTTCTTCTCCTCCTCCTAGTTCTCCTCTTTCATTCCTCCTTCCTGGCTGTCTCCAACCCATCCATCCTCTTTCTTCTTTCCTCTCTCCTCGCTCCTTCCCTATCTAATTCTTCGTTCCTCCTTATCTCTCTCTCTCCTCTCTCTCTCTCTCTCTCTCTCTCTCTCTCTCTCTCTCTCTTCTCTTTTACCCCTTCTCTTCTTTCTTCTCTCACTTGCCTTATACCCTTTCCCTTCCTTTCCTCATCATTTATCCCACCCCCCCAACAACCCACACCCATTTTTCTCCTTACCTCTTATCACTTCCTCTAAATCTTCTCCTTTTCATCTCTCCCTCTTCATCTTGTCCTCTTCCTCTCCCCATTCCTCTCTAACTTCTATTTATAAGGTTACAACTTCGACAAACAGCTGAGGAGTAAACACCACAGGTAATTCAAGAAGGAGGAGTGAGAGGAGTGGAGTGGGGAGGAGAGGGGAGGGGAGGGGAGGGGAGGGGAGGGAGAAGGAGAGAGTGCAATGAACGAAGGGCGGAGTGAGAGGAGGAGAAGGGAAGGAGAGAATGACATACGGTAGTGTACAACAGACTAACTGGCAATTTTTTAACAGATAGTGTGTATGTGTTTAGGTGTGTGTGTGTGTGTGTTTAGGTGTGTGTGTGGTGTGTGTGGTGTGTGTGTGTGTGTGTGTGTGTGTGTGTGTGTGGTGTGTGTGTGTGTGTGTGTGTGTGTGTGTGTGTGTGTTTCTAGTTTCCCTCACTTCCTTAATCTACCTTCCACTTTCCGACTGTCTCCTTGCCCTTATTCTTTCTTCGATTCCCAGACACTGCTCACTTTTATGCCTCCCCTACCTACTGACATTGTGACCTGCCTACCTAAATCCCAACAACACACCTACCCATGTATGTATCTACCTAGGTTATATATCCACCTATGCCTTCATACATCTCTCTTTACCAGACACATATTTTTACGTATTCATTCGTTCTACCAACTCTCTACCTCTCTACCCCTTCAATATATATACCAATTAACCAACCTGCCTATCTACCAATGTATTGTAAGGGCAATTGTTATTTACTTACCTACCTATGTACATGGCCGATTTTACTATACTTTCCTACGGTACCTATCTACCAAAATACCCAGCCCCATACCTATTTATCTATCTACCTACCGAGTCACTTACCTACCTACCTACCATCCTCCTGCCGACTTATTTACCTAATTACCAACCTATTTAAATGTCCATCCCATACATGTTTTACCTTGCTACCTACCCACTTGCCTTTCCCTTTACCAAACCTAGGCTCTGTCTCCATGAAGAAATGAGGGAGGCTTATGTTAGATGTGGGAAAGAAGGAAAGGGAGGAGGGAAGAGAGGAAGTATAGGGAGGGAGGGGGAAGAAGGGAGGAAGAAGTAAGAAGGGAGGGAAAGAGAGTGAAAGAGAGTAAGAAGGCAGCAGAGAGAGGTTGAGGATGAAAGTGAATGATGTAGATGGTGGCATGAGTTGCAGAATTTCACCAAACACCAATGCAAGTGTTTGACAAATATGAAGTTTATTTCCATTATTCTTTTCCATTTTTCGTGTAGTATAATTCCGAGACCACATTATCTACACGTATAATATGACGAAGCCTCAATAGTCAGGTTATGGGCAGAAATCCCTTTGTCTGTATTACAACACAAAGCAGACAGTGTTTCATCATGTTTTAAAATAAAGCATAAGAGGTACGGGCATCCCTCCTAGAAATTTAAAGCAAGGTAACCCAATATCTTTTATATCATTATCATATTTGTTGTACTGCCTGAGGTTACAAGCCAGCAAGGCCCCCTATTGTCCCCTATTTGTAGTTGAGAATTTTGAGTGTGTGTGGTTTTTATTTTTTGGTCTCGAATTGCATTATATTTACCGAAAAGGCCAAAAATTGAATGAGGGAGTCGATACATTTCAACTAGGTTAAAAAATGTAGTGTACATTATTACCTCTGAATCTCTCTCTCTTGAGGCGAGGAAACTGCTACATAATCCAGTTTCCCTAGGCTTGTCAAAAATGTAAGGTGGAACGTAACTTTCCGGTAACACGTAACACGGGAAGACTTGTGCTCTCAGAATTTGGCATAGAGTTACGAATAATGATAATATAATAATTTGCTCCGATACCTCATTCATTAAGTCCTTACCAATAGCACCACTGTTTTGTAGACCATATTACTTTTCTATCTCGTGAAGCTGTCAGAGTGAATACAAACACTGCTCTCTTTAAGGCAGTAATGGTTCGCCGGTTCACAGTCATCCTATACCTCCTTTAACTGTTTAATAAGGACCCTGTAATCGTATATAAAAACTGGAGGCTTCTGTTTCCTCCTGATCACGCCATGAAACAAGCTCCATTCATATAGGTGGTGTTTCGTGGTAATATTTGAAAGGATCTTATAACTCCAATTTTTTTTCTACATGACAGGGTTCCCTTAATAAATTGAATAGCACAGCTGCTTCCTCCTCAGCTGAATACTAATTTAATAATCGTGTGGAGGAGGAGACTAATATAATAATCATGTTGGATCGTTCACGGTTTTATCAAGGGACCCTTGTGATGTAGTCAGAAAATTGGAAATAAACACATTCCTTCAAAATTTTGCCACGAAACACCAGCAATATGGATGGAGTGTGTTTTGTGGCATATACAGGAGGAATCAGAAGTATTCAATTTCCATACACGATCAGAGTGTCCTTAATAAAAGGGGGTATCACATTATAGCCACAACGTACGGGGTTTTCGTGGGACTGACAGAACAAGGTACCCGAACGGATGGGGCAATATTTATCATTAGAGCAAGGGTTATTGTTCTTTGTACGAAGAACACTGAACACAACGTAGCAGATGAGTCACACGACGACGACGATAAAACGTAAACAATAACATGAATCTTGTGGATGATGATGACCAGTTTGTGGCTGCAGTGACCTTTGCAACTATCATTTTTGAAGAGGAGAGGAATTAAAACCATCGTAGGCTTGATTTGTTGTCCATATTTTGCATACACTGATACATATTCTCGTTGTACACCCTATTCGGTAGTCGGGATGTAAACATAGTAAATATTGACATCATATTTTCACTTTAAGAGTGCTTTTGTTGTTGTTCAGCAATTTTTATATTGCAATACTATTTGTTTATACTAATTCATCCTTTTTACTTGACATTAATAAATTATTTATTGGCTTTGTTCTGCATACGCGGAACATTAAAATTTTCATCTTTGTCCCCGTGAATGCCGCCACTGTTCCTCGTTCACAGAACTTTGTTCCGCCCAGATCTTAATTCTGCCAGTCCCATGAAAACCTCGGTGCTAGTGTGATACACCCAAGGCCTACAGATCTAGATAAACATACACTTAAGATTACAAAATGTTAACAAACTGGAATATCAATACTGAAATAATGTCCCAGTTTAGTTTTTATGTATTTGTGCTGGCATTTATATATTTCCCTCAACCTTAGTTGCAGAATTTATTAAATTTGTTATGCTAGCGAGATATTAAAATATTTTAAGGGAATGGTATACTTTTGATACGTTATTATAGCATCTTGATTCCTCCATAAAATACCAGGAAACAGACCAGATTAACAAAAATAAATGCATCCTAAAGTTGCTTGGAATAGTTTGGAGGAATATGATGCTCCTGATTTATGATCACTGTACTATAATTATACCCACCTTAAGGTTGCTCTCAATAATATACAAAGAAAAAGCGCATTAGTTATATATGTAAATAAATAGTATATATGTCACTTGAGCTCTACATTCAGTGGTTTATAATATGATGATGACACTTGGTTCATAGTAATTATTTATTCACGAAAACCTGAAGTGAATTTCTGCTGGCAACTGGACCGTCAGAAATCTTATAAAAATTATTAAATCATTGCTCTGGATGACACGTACAGCTGGTCACAAATTTGTATATTGCAATTATTTATAATAAATAATAATAATAATAATACGGTAATGATAATAACAATAATAATAATAACAGTAACAATAACAATAATAATAAAACACTAATAATAATAATAATAATAGTTATTATTTTATCATTATCATCATTATGGTGATTTTTAAATATGGAAGGGGTGGAAGTGAAGAGGGAAAGCAGTAAGAAGTAGGTGGTGGAAGTGGAGAGCGAAGCGATAAGGAGGTAAAATGGAAACATAACAGAGATGAGAGAGTGGAGGTAGAGACAAATGTGGAAGGTGTGGCAGAGACAGAGTGGAAGTAGAGGTGTTAAATTAAAAAAGGTGGTGGTGGAAGTGGATCTGTTTGTCTGTGTGAGGGAGGCAGTGGGTGAGTGGGAGGGGAGGGGAGGGGGGGGGGGGGAGGGAGTGAGAGGGAAGGAGGGGAGGGAGAGGGAGAGGGAGCAGGGGTAAGAGAGGCTGGGAGCAGGGGTGAGAGAGGGATGGAGCAGGGGTGAGGGTAGATGCTGTACTATCGTATAAACTTCACATGGGTTAGGAAGGATAGGACAGGTGTGCTTACGACCCCTTGATGAGAGAACAGGTGAGGGAGGGGCATGAGTCGATGGGTGGAGAGAGAGAGAGAGAGAGAAGAGAGAGAGAGAGAGGAGAGAGAGGAGAGAGAGAGAGAGAGAGAGAGGAGAGAGAGAGAGAGAGAGAGAGAGAGAGTGAGTTTTTTTGTGGAGGGAAGGTGAGATACAAGAGAGGGGAAAGAAAAGGCGCGAGAGAATTAAAAATAACAGAAGGATACCAAGAGATAACGCTAATACAAACTACCACGTTAACACTTCCTTACTTCTAAGATGCTTTCAAGATTTGTACTGAGGGACACGGGGATGAGAATCAAAAAAAAAAATCAGTGAAAATACGAAAAAAAAAAAAAAAAAAAAAACGAAATGAATATATGAAAGATAGAGAAAATTTTAGATGGAATTACAGCAGCGAGAAAA
>JAWZYT010006777.1:0-17500 GCA_034508575.1 Petrolisthes manimaculis
TTTTCCCTATCCTCCCTGTTCCCTGTTCCCTCTCCTCCCTGTTCCTTCTTCCTTCTCTCCTCGCTGTTCCCTTCCCCCTCTCTTTTCCCTATTCCCTTTTCCTCCACTCAGTACCCATCTTCATGCCTTTCTGCTTTTCCCTCCTTCACCGCCCTTTTTTATTCTCCTTTTCCGGCTCTTCCATTTCCTACAGGCGATATACAGTACAGTAGGAGACGGAAGAACAGAGAAAGACGGACGGACGAGGGGGACTTTTACACACATTTAGCCCTCTAGTTGATCCCCCCTAGACTTGAAGTTGGTGTCGCTTTGGTGTTGTATGTTACTACAGATTACGTCCATGTATTGTATAGTGTGTTATCGATATTCAAGGTGGTGTCACTTTGGTGTTGTATGTTACTACAGATTACGTCCATGTGTTGTATAGTGTGTTATCGATTTTCAACATGATTTGGGCCTGTATTTTGACGATATTCTAGCACTGAGAATGCATGTACAGATCGCTTCTGAGACCGTATGAGAGGTTATGTTGTGTTGTGGTGGTGGTAGGGAACAGATCGTTGTGAAGGTTGATAGTGGTGGGAGCTGATAATGATTATAGAGTATAATATTCCCTGTACATTAAGTTGAGTATCTCAGTTGGCTAATCGTGATTGATGATGGTGGTGATGGATAGAGTAAGTGTTAAAGTGAGTGTGTGTATGTAAGTGTCAAGTGGGAGGTAAGGGAGAGGATATATATCTTTCTTCCTCCCCGCTAACTGTCTTTCCTCTTCCTCTCCTTCTTTCTTCCTCTCCATTTCTACATCAGCCCCTTCCATTGTGCTCCTCCCCGCCCCCCAAGGCCCCAACTCCCTCGTCTTCCACTCAAACTGGTAAACTCATTAAAACAGGTCTTGTGGGTAGGTTGCTTTAATTCCCTTCCCTCACTCAGACCTCTGCACTCTTGTTGTTGTTGTTGTTGTTGTTGTTGTTGTTTTTGTTTCCCATCCTTCATCCCTCACGCTCTCCTTTCCCATACACCACAACACAACATCACACCACACATATACATCATGCACACCACATACATACATCATGCACACCACACATACACATCATACACACATACACAATACCACGCCACAAAACATCACACCACACATACTACACCACACACATCACACACACACACAAACAACAACACCACATCACAACAACAACACCACATCACAACATCACAACACACAACACCACACCACACAAGAAATGAAAATAAAATAAAAATAAAGTATACACCAAGAAATCATACTATTTATATAACCACAACAATGGCAAAACTCTCATCCCATCCCTGCATGTGACTCTTTCGAAAAAATAATACCACGTTGCTATACTAATTTGGCTTGTGATTCCTGGTGCCCCTGGGAGAGTAGGGACATTTTTCTCTCATTATCCCGACTGGACCTCTATTACCCAGTCAAGGGGGGCAAAATTCTGTCCCGTAATAATTTTGAGTTGGTTTTTGGTGGAAGGGAAGAAAGAGAAAGAAGATGGTGGTGGTGTGGAGATGGAAAGAGAGAGATGGAAAGAGAGATAAAGAGAGATAAAGAGAGAGAGAGAGAGAGAGAGAGAGAGAGAGAGAGAGAGAGAGGAGAGAGAGAGAGAGAGAAGAGAGAGAGGAAGATAAATTGAGGGAGAACGAACGAAAAACTGAAGAGAGGGAGAATCGACGAAAGGCAGAAGCGGAACTGAGGGAAAAAGGACGAGAAGGAGAGAGGGATTGAAGGAGAGCGAATGAGTGAGAAAGAGGGGCGAGGAGGAGAGAGGAATTGAAAGAGAGCGAATGAGTGAGAAAGAGAGAGGGACGAGGAGGAGAGAGGAATTGAAAGAGAGCGAATGAGTGAGAAAGAGAGAGGGACGAGGAGGAGAGAGGAATTGAAGGAGAGCGAATGAGTGAGAAAGAGGGGCGAGGAGGAGAGAGGAATTGAAAGAGAGCGAATGAGTGAGAAAGAGAGAGGGACGAGGAAGAGAGCGAATGAGTGAGAAAGAGAGAGGGACGAGGTGGAGAGAGGAATTGAAAGAGAGCGAATGAGTAAGAAAGAGGGACGAGGAGGAGAGAGAAGGGTTGGAACAAGACAAATAAACACTCCTTGCCCTGGGCCAACCATTCACAACACCACTGAAGTTATTCCACCTTGGTTACTTGGCTCAGTATTGATTCCCCCTACACACACACATACAAATACACACCTACACATACAAATACACACACACACACACATACAAATACACACACACACACACCTAGACACACACACCTAGACACACATACAAATACACACACATACACATACACACACATATATCTAGTAACACAAACACACACACCTAGACACACATATAAACACCTAATCACACACACACACACACATCTCACTTTATTCATCTATTATGTCCACTATGCCAATTTATTATGTATGTATATTTTCAGCCCCAGGGCTGCAGTCTGTTTTAATAAACCGTTTATTATTATTATTATTATTATTATTATTATTATTATTATTATTATTGTTATTATTACAATTATTATTATTATTATTACTATTATTATTATTATTATTACTATTATTATTATTATTATTATTATTATTATTATTATTATTATTATTATTATTACACACACATGTCATTCTACATCCACCTAAACACATCTCTCATTTCCCCCCAACCACACAACTCGACCCTTCCCTCCAAACACATCAGCCAACATCCAGGCAAAAAAAACACACCAGAGTTTATCTTTCCAGCCTCCCCAGTGTAGTCTCATTTTTTATTATGAAATCTGATGGGGGAAAACAGCATAATAATTCCATTGCATAATATTCTCCTAGTGAAGGTAGTGGACGTACGTAGACTCTGCTTAATTGGAGATAAACGAGTCCTTCAGATATGCCACGACACACGAAACTATAGTGGAAGAAGCTTGTTTCGTGGCATAGTCAGGAGGAATCAGAAGTCCCCGATTAATTCTTGTACGTACACGTTCACAGGGTCCTTAATCTGAAACCACTGCAATGTATAATAACTAACCTCGAATAATTGGAGGTGCCCTGAGTATAATAATAATGTATATTCACTGCCTTGGGTAATATGTTTGTGTAGTGTAGTGTAGTAATGTTTATGGATGGTAGATGGCGTTCGTTGTTGCTGGTGTAGTAGTAGTAGTAGTAGTAGTAGTATCTTTATAGTTTGGAAAATTTTGGTAATGATGAACTGTGTTTTTGTTTTTGTTGTTGTTGTTGTTGTTGTTGTTTTTCACTTCTTTAGTCATTCATATTTTGTTATTCCTTATTGCTTCATGCTTGTTTTTATCGTTCGTTTCTCCTTTTTTATTTATTTTGCTTTTTTTTCATTCTTTTCCTCTTCGTTCTTTCCTCTACCTTCCTGTTACTGGTTTTCCTTCCTATTTTTCTTCGTACTTTTTTCCTTTTTGCTTTTGTCTCCCTCATTTTTTTCCATGTCTTAAATTTCTCCCTTCTTTTATCATTGTTTCTTTTTCGTGTCGTGTTTCTCTTTCATTCCTATTTCTCATTTCGTATTTTTTTTATAAGTTTTCTATTTCTGTGTTAACTCATTTCTATTGCATTTCTCCTGTTTCCCTTTCGCTTCTGATATTTCCTCTTTATCATGTTTTTCTATGTGCTTGTCTTTTTATTTCCATTTTATCACCTGTTTGCCATCTCCCCTCTTCCTTTCTTCCTTCCTTTTCTCACCCTCTCCTCACCTAATTACCTTAATCTCTCTCTTCCCCCTTTCCACTATATTCTTATCTCCCTCTGGTCTTTCCTCACATTCTAATCTTTCTTTCCTTTTTCCCCTCCTTTCGTCCGGTGTTCCCTCCTTTCTCTCCTCCGTTTAACTCTCATTCCTCTCTTCCTCTGTTATGCCTCTGCTATCCTCTCTCTCTCTCTCTCTCTCTCTCTCTCTCTCTCTCTCTCTCTCTCTCTCTCTCTCTCTCTCTCTCTCTCTCTCTCTCTCTCTCTCTCTCTCTCTCTCTCTCTCTCTCTCTCTCTCTCTCTCTCTCTCTCTCTCTCTCTCTCCTCACTCCTCACTCCTCTCTTTCCCAAACTCCCCTCATTATCACATTCCCCTCCTTTCCCCACTCCTCCAACCCTCACTTCCACTCTTTTCCCCTTTACTTTCACTCCCTTCACCCTCCCCCACTCTTCCACTTCGCCACACCAAAAAAACAAAACAATAAAATCACAGAAATATCACGAAACAAAAGTACTTCACAATATCATAACACAGTCTCTTTACTCCGAACACAAAGCTAATATAGCCCATTGGTCCTTGTACAGCAGGACTTTAAACACACAATCACTATTAGGACTGGGAGAAAATTTTAATAGCCTCCAGTTACCTTCACAGAGAACATGATTATCGAAAAGGTGAGTTAGGTAGGGAGGATATTGGGGGCCGGATTATGGTTTTAGCAGAGAGATATTGAAATGTGGCGTTGGGAAATTTTGGTAGTGGGGAGTTTAGTTTTAGTTGTAAGCTGCCTGAGAGGGTGATAGTTTTTTTGTTTTGTTTTTCTTTATTAAGGAATATGTAATATATTTTTGTTAGTGAAAAGTATTGGGTACATTGATATCTGATGTTGGTAAAAGTTATTATTATTATTATTATTATTATTATTATTATTATTATTATTATTATTTTTATTTTTATTATTGTTATTATTATTATTATTATTATTATTAGTAGTAGTAGTAGTAGTAGTAGTATTTTTATATTTATTTTTATCATATAATTTGAAATTTCCATTATAATAATAATTATTATTATTATTATTATCATTGGCAGTGGAAAAGAATGAATCACATACATAACATAAAACTACACAGGAAAAGTGAAATTGCCAGGTAACATAATGACACAGATGGCTGAATTATAATTAACCTGAATACATTATGGGACCTTTAATGTTGGCAACGTGAAGGTTTCTATAATATGTATGCATCCAAACAATGCCACAAAACAACACCAACACTGAGGGAGTTTGTTTCGTGAAGTAATTTATAGGACTCAAGAACCTATATATAAGTGACAATATTTCACCCCGAGTAAATTGGGTTGATTAAGTCTGCAGTCATCCTTGTACTTGTTAGTGTAGGATATTGTAGGATAGTGTAGGATAATGGTCTTGTGTGTAAAATGTTAGTGTAGGATATTATAAGTTAGTGTTGTATATTGTAGGTTAATGGTATAATGAAAACTATTTGTAGGATTTTGTTGTTGGATTAGTTGTAGGATAATGTAAGCTAGAATAGTGATCTTGAATGTAGGTTCTTAGTGGAGGATATTGAAGGTTAGTGTAGGATAATGTAAACTAGGATAGTGGCCTGGAGTGTAGGATTTTAAAGGTTAATATAGGATAATGTAAGCTAGGATAATAATGACCTGGAGTGTAGGATTTTAAAAGTTAGTATAGGATAATGTAAGCTAGGATAATAATGGCCTCTAGTGTAGGATTTTAAAGGTTAGTATAGGATAATGTAAGCTAGGATAATAATGGCCTCTAGTGTAGGATTTTAAAGGTTAGTATAGGATAATGTAAGCTAGGATAATAATGGCCTCTAGTGTAGGATTTTAAAGGTTAGTATAAGATAATGTAAGCTAGGATAATGGCCTGGAGTGTAGGATTTAAGGTTAGTATAAGATAATGGCCTTTGAGTGTAAGATGTTGGAGTGGTGTAAAGTAATGCAAGTTTGTAAAGGAATAAATATTACTGGTGCAGGATATACCAATAGTGCAGTGGTGTTGTCGCAAGGTGGTTTGGGGGCTACACATACACACCAGACGGACGGAAGGAAGGAAGCATTGCAGGGTAGGATGCGTCAGTCGGGTCGAAGGATCTGCCACTCCCTCCTTCCTTCCAAACATCACCACCACCACTACCACCATCATCACCATCACCACCAGCACCATCACCATCATCACCATCACCACCATCACCATCACCACCACCATTATTATCTAACACGTAACACCTGTCTATCTAACACCTCTCACTGATACACCTGCTTTTTCTAACACTTTTCACTTTTACACATGCTTTTTCTAACACCTGTCACTGTAACACAAGTCTTTCCCAGTAACACATTCCTTCTAACACCTGTCTATCAAACACCTGTCACCAAAACACACGTCTCTCTAACACCCATCACAGTCACACCAGCCTCCTCAACAACACCACCACCACCACCACCTGCCTGCCACTCTCAAGACATTCACAGTTGTCCCTATGAATGGTAAACACTTGTGCACCACTCATAAATTGTACACAACATCTCCTTTACCAACCTCAACCAACACCACCACCACCACCACCTCCAACCAATATATCTCTTCCCTACTTTAGTCACCCATCTCATTTGTTCGCCGTCAACAACTCACGTAGCCTACCTGATGTATAAGATGATAATTTTTTGTAGCACTGTTTCTTCTGTACTTCCTTCCCTACTTCCACTGCATCATTAGCCTCATTCCTCCATCAAACTATTTTTTTTTTTTTTTAGCTTCTTCCCCCAGCGACATCTACCACCCTCTCTTTCCACATAAACAAACCCTTTTCCCCTCCAACACACAAACACACACACACACACACACACACACACACACTCATCTTCAATCACTGTTATCTCTATCACAACACTCGTTATAATCTTCACCACATCTCTTTTATTGTTCACCATATTTCATTTATTTTTCACCAAGCCCCTTTTCATCTTTACTATACCACTACCATATACAACATTCATCACTCTCTATCTCCCTCACCACACTCTCCACTATCCACCCTCACCACCACGACCCCCTCTTCCTGCTACCCCCCCTACCATATACAACATTCACTCTCTATCTCCCTCACCACACTATCCACTCTCCACCCTCACCACCACGACCCCCTCTTCTTGCTACCCCCCTTACTCAGCCCAAGCTTGCAACTCACGTGTTTCACGAAGCGCATTGCATCATTTGACACGCTGCAACAACATGGAGGGATGGATGTTGCAGGGGGGAGGGGAATCGGGGAGGGAGGGAGCGGGTGTGTTGAAGTAGAGGAGAGGAGAGTTTGTGTGTGTGTGTGTGTGTGTATGTAGAGGAGAGGGAGAGTGGAGGGGGGGAGGGAGAGTTAGAGTGAGTGAGGTAGGAGGAGGGAGAATGCGGATGTGCATGAGTAGGGGTGGGTGGAGGGAGAGGGGATGGATGGAAGTGGGTGTGTCAGGAGTGAAGGGTGGGGAGAGGAGGAGGGGGAGACGAGAGGAGTGTGTGAGTGAATTCGGGATATTGTCAGGGAAAGGGGGAACGTCGTAGTTGTAGTAGTAGTAGTTTGAAGGAGGAAGGCTATTACACCCGTAGTTTTAAAGAAATTGAGGGCCCTTACTGGAGCTCTACGAACCTTCCAAACTACTCCAGCCAACAGATTCCCTATTCGAAACATTGAAGCGTTTTGTGGCCTGGATTATTTGGAGGGTTCATAGAGCTCCAGTAAGGGCCCTCAAATGTTTTAAAACTACGGGTGTAATTAGTATCTATAAAGGAATGGGAGAGTAAGGTAAGGAAGTGATGGGGTAATATAATTGAGAAAAAAACTATATTAAGACAACGAGAGAATATGTTTAGAATGGAAGTAGTATGAAAGAATGAACAGTGTGTAAAGGAGAATTAGGATAAGAAGAAAAGAGTGTATGAGGGAACAGAGCAGTATGAGGGAAAAGTATGAGGGAGGAGTATAACATGAGGGAGAAATATGAGAGAGTGTAACATAAGGGAGGAAGGTAACATGAGGGAGGAGTGCAACATAAAGGAGAAGTATGAGGGAACAGAGCAGCATGAGGGAAAGTATGAGGGAACAGAGCAGCATGAGGGAGAAGTATGAGGGAGCAGTATGAAGGGTAGTGTCAGGTCTTGTAAGAAATTTTCCACGGGTTTTTATGTTGTCGTTTTTCTCTTCGCAACACGGAGGGAGGGGCGATGGTTCTCCTCGAGGCTCATTAATTACTGGCGCCCCCTCCTGCACCCTCCCCCCTCTTTGCCCCGTCCATTCCCCCTTCCTGCCCCCTCCCCCTCTTAGCCCCCGGTCATGCCCCCTCCACCCCCCGTTCGTTCTCCATCCTCTCCCCGTTCCTTCTCCCCTCCGAGCCCCCCTCCTCCCCTTGTTCATTCCCTACTTCCTGTCCTCATTCTCCTTCTGTTCATGCCTCCTCTGTTCATTCTCCCTCTGTTCATTCTCCCTCTGTTCATTCTCCCTCTGTTCATGCCTCCTCTGTTCATTCTCCCTCTGTTCATGCCTCCTCTGTTCATTCTCCCTCTGTTCATGCCTCCTCTGTTCATTCTCCCTCTGTTCATGCCTCCTCTGTTCATGCCCTCTCTGTTCATTCTCCCTCTGTTCATGCCCTCTCTCTGTCTTCATTCATGACCCTTTTTAACCCCGTTCATGGGAGAGAAAGAGCAAATGCAGGGGAAGATAAAATGAGTAGTGGTTAGTGACTGAATGAATGACAGAGATGACGAGGTTAGGTTAGGAGTGATGGATGGACGGGGAAGCAAGCAGTAATTACACAACAACACTTATGCTTGAGTCATACACACCTGAAGAAAACATATATAGATAGATAGAGAAGGGATACCAAAGTGTTGAAGGAAAATACAAGTAGAGGGAGAAGAATACCGAGTGAATACTTTTGATACAGTTGAGGCGACGTATACCTTCCAACTGCATGGTGCTATGAAACAGATTGACTTGCATATGATTTGAAGTCCCCTGTTGCTTGGAATGGTTTGTAGGAATTTGTTGACTCCAGCTTTGCTAACATTGATTCGCCCCCTTAGAAATATTTATATAGCAATGCGAATATTTAAGGACCCTGTGATCGTGTACGAGAATTGGAGGCTCCTGATTCCTCCTGACTATGCCACGAAACAAGCTCCTTCCATATAGGTAGTGTTTCGTGGCAATATTTGAAGGACTTGTTTACCTCCAATTTTCTGACTACTTCACAGGGTTTCTTAAGTAGTCAAGAGAGGGAGGTAACGAGGGATAGGGAAATGAAGAGTCAAGGAGGGAATTGGAGGAGAAGTGGAGGGAGGAAAGGGATGGAGGTGTAAATATATATAACAAAAATAGATGAACGAGTGGCAGTAGGTCGGAAAAGTGGAAAAGAAGCATGTGGAAATATTGTGGTGAAAAACGGAGGGGGCGAAGAGGGGAAGGGAGAGATGATAAAAGAAAAGGGAAGAGGGGAGGGGAGGGGTTTGGAGAGGAGAGGAGGGGAATTTGGGGGGAAAGGAGAGGAGAGGAGAGGAATGTGGGGCAATGGTTAGAAATATGAAGTGTGAGAAAGCTAAAAATATCGAAGAGGAGGAGGAGAGAGATGAGAATAAGGGGAGAACAGGAAAATAAATGAAATATCATGATGGTATTAATGATGAGTAATTTATTATTTAGTATATAAAGGTGAATAAATAAATATATATTGGCGACATGTGAGTTTTATGATGATGGTAATGATGTTGATTTATTGTTGGTTATAATTTGAAGAGTTATTAAATAGTGAATGGAATATATGAGTGATGAATGCTGTAATAGTCAATGTATAAAATTATAGAGGAAAAAATAATACTGATAATAATAATTGATAATGATAGAGGGAATAAGAGGAAAGAGAATGAAGAGTGGAACGAATAAAGAAAGAAGGAATGGTAGAGGGGAGGAAGAAGGCCAGGGGGTGGGAGGAGTTTAATAATAGAATAGAGAGAGAGAGAGAGAGAGTGAGAGAGGAGGGAGGAAGAGGTGTGTTTGTAGGGGATGGGGGTGGGGGGGGGAGCACTGTGGGGGGTGGGGGTGGGGGGGTGAAGTCGACTGTTTTGACATTTCACCACCCACACAACCCCATACCCGCTACCACACCCTCACACTCCACTCCCACACTCTCATACTCCACTCCCACACCACTCTACTAAACTTCCACATCTTCCTATTATATTCTCTCTTTCTTCCTCTCTCTCTCTCTCTCTCTCACACACACACACGACAAACACATACTTAACACTCACACAACACTATACCCACTCGTACACCCTCATACTCCACTCGTACACCCTCATACTCCACTCGTACACCCTTGTACTCGACTCGTACACCATTCTCAAATCCTTATACTAGGTACTCTTCCACACCTTCCCATTATATTCTCTCTCTCTCTCACACACACATGCACACACAACAAACATATAGTTACATAACACACACATACACACACGACAAACACATACATAAATAACACATACACACACACACACACTCATGTACTATAACCTCTCATAAGTATTGTAAAAAATAAATGTGATGTACAATCTACCACACATATTACGAAGGATGGCGAAATGAACAGAACTTTTTTTTTTCTTTTTTTTTGGGGGGGGGGAGAGAAGGTACAGTACATACTACCCACAACACACACACACACACACACAATTATGCAAGTGATTTTCTCTCCTTACACACTTACCTCCTCTCACACCATTCAGCCTCTCTCACAACTCATTCACTCCCTCCTTACAACTCATTCACTCCCTCCCTACAACTCATTCACTCCCTCCCTACAACTCATTCACTCCCTCCCTACAACTCATTCACTCCCTCCCTACAACTCATTCACTCCCTCCCTACAACTCATTTACTCCCTCCCTACAACTCATTCACTCTTTCCTCCA
The DNA here is from genome assembly GCA_034508575.1 of Petrolisthes manimaculis. Taxonomy (NCBI): domain Eukaryota; kingdom Metazoa; phylum Arthropoda; class Malacostraca; order Decapoda; family Porcellanidae; genus Petrolisthes; species Petrolisthes manimaculis. The sequence goes on from JAWZYT010006777.1 coordinate 10,768, forward strand.
CGAGTCTATATTTATTTCTTCTCATTGACATGTCTCTTAAACACTCTGCACATTCCTTTAATCTGTACCTCTCCTATTTCTTTTTACTCTCCTTTCCCCCCTAATTTCCTTTCATTGCTTTTCATCCATACATTACTCTCTCTCCCTTAACCATTTCAAAGAGCCACCACAGTATACATAATATGATTGTGTGTGTGTGTGTGAGAGAGAGAGTGAGTTGTAGTGATGATAAATTATTTCGAAGCCAGAAGTAATCGAGCGGAGATTAATATCTTTTCGGGGTGGGATCCAATGTGATAAAATTTCATGGATGGTCAAAAGGAATCATATTTTCTGGATATATCACGAAATTTGACAAGAACATCAGGATTTAATTTTCTACTGGACATATTGTGAATAATATTATGTCCAGTAGAAAATTAAGTCCTGGAGTTCTTGTCAAATTTCGTTATACAATCACTGGGCTTCGCCCACCACGGCTGCGCCATGGGTGCTTTTGCCTGCGGCGCTGCTCGCTTCGCTCGCCCTCCCCCCACTCGCAGCTCGCTTCGTTCGCCCCTCCACCCACCCCCCAATCAGATGTCACACCAGGTAGTAAAGATTTTAATACTTATCTCTGCTAAATATAAAGGGCAATGTCTCTTCCACTTATTTAGTGAAGATGTTAACACTTATCATGATGTCACACCGGGTAGTGAAGATGATAATACCTATCTCTGCTAAATATAAAGGGCAATGTCTCTTCCAGTTAATAGTGAAGATGTTAACTCTTATCTAACCGACATTAGTAACATATACTACATTGTCACGGAATCAGCCTGGAATCAACCTTCACTTCGGGTTTTTTTATTTTTGAAAATTTTTATCATTTTCAGAAAAGTTATATTTTTATATATACTAAGAAGATATCCAGAAAATATGATTCCTTTTGACCATCCATACAGTTGTTAGTAATATTATGGTGTGTTGTGGCTGTCCATGGCGTGTCTTGAATGTATGAATTAACCTCTATTGTTTTCTCTTTGCAGGTAAGTGTGAACGAGGCTGTGCAGGAAAAGAAGGAAATCAAGGCAGTGAGTAATTAATTAAGCAGACGAGGAAAGAGTGTCTCGTTAAGGGGGTGCGGGAGTAGGAGACAGGCTTGGGGGGGGGGGAACTGGGGTGTGTGTGTGCGGGAATAGGGGGACAGGCTTGGGGGGGAATGGTGTGTGTGTGTGCTGGAATAGGGGGACATGTTTGGGGGGGGGGGGTAGAAAGCCTGTCCCCTATTCCCGCACCCCCTTAATGATGGTAGAGGGAAGGAAAGTATATTATGGTATATATGGATGGATGGAGTTTGGTGTCGTTGGTTATTCAAGAGGCACTGTACAGTCGCAATTTAAAATATGTATCCAGGCTTGCTTCGAATAATCTGATCGAGTTTTAAGTGAGCTCAAGCAAATATGAAAGAGGATAAGCGTGTAATTGGTTCACTAGTACGTCAAATGATTCGAAACTTCAACAAAATCTGGATTGCGAGTGTAACTCAAGAAGCAAGAGTTTTAAATAGGAAGGAAGGTTAATTTGAAGGCGTTAGTGAAGATGAGAAATATTATCTTTTTTCACCGACATGTGTTCAATGCTTGTATTTACTCTGAGATAGTCTGACCCTGATATTGAAACTCAGATTACCTTCTGTCTTGAAAGTCTGACTCTTCTCCCTATGGTTTGTGCTTGATGTGGACTCTGACGTCTTCTCTGAGTAACTGTGACCACCACATGAAGACACAGAGTCACCAGAAATGGTTGAAATGTGTGAAGGGTTGGTATAGGTGGGGATTAGTGAGTGGGACGCCTCGTTAAACAATCTGGGGACAGAACGAGCTTTGCCTACTCTGGGGGGGCTTGAGATGTCTTGTTGGGGGCTCCGGGGAGGGGGGGAACACCGTGCCACAGACTTCTCGGTTTCTGGACTGTATGTCACGAAGGAAGGAGACCTGAGGGAGTCTTCTTGGGAGCAGAGGGTCAACGGATCAGAGAGGACGCGGGGGAGAGATGGGAGAGTAGATGGCTCTGAGGGTCTTGGTATTGGTGGTGGACTGTCATGGTCTGTGTTGGTTATAACATCAAAGTAATATTCCCCATTGATGATGTTCAAATTGACAATCTGGTTAATGTTGACCATGTTGGAATTTACCCTCTTCTGTTGGACTTTCTTCATTGCCTCCTTTAACTTAGGGATTGTTACCTCCGCCACTGCATCGATCATATGCTCCAAGTTCATGGCCATATACCTTGTCAGTTCATCTAGTTGGTTATCATTGTCCTCTGGGAAGGGAATGTTCTCCTCACCATTGTCGTGTAAGGGACAGCACCTATTTAGTTCTTTATCAGCCATACTGAGCTTATAAAGAAATTGGCAGTAATTTGACTTTTGCGAAGACATTTCAGCCTTTATCTGTAACACAACATACATGTATAAAAGTGAGATGAGACACAGGATGGTTTAGTGGTAACACACTTGACTCGTATCTCGAAGGAATCTCTTCTGACCATTTTAGTCGATTGGGAGGAATTTTGCCACATTGAGGGTTGTACAAAAACTCATAATATTGAATGACTACTATAATTATAATGGAGAGAAGTTGGGCAAAGATGTAGTGAAGATGTGTGAACCAATTGGGAAAGATAGAGGTCATATGAATAGTAGTGAAAAATAAAAATCCTTCCCACTGATTCTCTTCGATCTTGACTACCTCCCAATACCCCTACATGGTGAGTAGTAAGGATATATATGACTGGGTTACTTTAGGTCTGACATACTTGCTGCTGCCTAAGTTTGGTCGAGTCAGTTCACGCCACCACAGCTGCATAAACTCAGTGATGTGCAGGTTTCTCTCTGTTGTGAAATCTCTCTAAGTAAAACCTTTCCCTTCACTTCTTCCGTCCATATATTTTTTCTGTCTACCTTTTCCCCTCAGTCCCTCCTCCTTCTCCTCCTCTTCCTCCTTCTTCTCCTCCTCTTCCTGTTTCTATTCCAATTTCTTCATCCCCACTCTTCCACTCCACCACTCACTCCCCTTCCTATAATTCTACTACACCACACCCCCAATACATTCCCACTACTCCACATCCATTTCACCCCCACTCCATCACTCCACCCTCCAAATACATTCCCACTTCATCACTCCTCTACCCTTCCACTCCACCATCCCCCCCTTCTTCTCCACCACCACTCCACCATCCCCCCCTTCCTCTCCACCACCACTCCACCATCCCCCCCTTCTTCTCCACCACCACTCCACCATCCCCCCCTTCTTCACCACCACTCCCCCCCCCTTCCTCTCCACCACCACTCCACCATCCCCCCTTCCTCTCCATCACCACTCCACCATATCCCCCCCCCCCTCCCCACTCCTCCTTATGTAAGCGTGTCTGCAAACTCTTCTCGGTCGGACACAAAATGGACCAACTTTTACCTAACGCCGTAAAGCTGAGTCATGGAGGTTCCTGACTTAGTTCAACCACCCATCCACCCCCCTCCGTCAGTTTGTGTGTGTGTGTGTGTAGTTATGTGTGTGTGTAGTTTACCTTAACCTCCAATCTTACCATCCCTCTTTCCCTTCCTTCCCTCTTTCCATCCCTCTCCCCTCCTCCCCCCCTCCTTCTCTCCCTTCCTGTCTCTTTCTTTCCCTCCCTTCCTCCCCTCCCCTCCTTCCTTTACACCCTTTTAATTTCCTTCTCTCCATCCCTCCTTCTCTCCTCAGCCAATAGAGGACTCGTGGAGAGAACTTTGAAGTGTTTTCGAGTGATCTCAGGTGTTCTTCAGAGGGCAGTTTGTAGATCTCTCTCAGGTCGTGTTTTTTTTTTTTTTTTTTTTTTTTTTTTTTTCTCCCCCTTCCCCTCTCGTCTCCCCCCCCCCCCACCATCTTTTATTAACGATCATCTCCCTCCCTCTTCCTCACTTCTCTCCCACTCAGTTTCGTTTGTTTACTTCTGTTTCTCCTTCTCTACCCCTCTCTTTCTCCCTCTCTACCCCTCTGTTTCTCTCTCTCTACCCCTCTGATTCTCTCTCTCTACCCCTCTCTTTCTCTCTCTCTACCCTTCTGTTTCTCCCTCTCTACCCTTCTGTTTCTCCCTCTCTACCCTTCTGTTTCTCCCTCTCTACCCCTCTGTTTCTCTCTCTCTACCCCTCTGTTTCTCTTTCTCTACTCCTCTGTTTCTCCCTCTCTACCCCTCTGTTTCTCTCTCTCTACCCATGTTTCTCTCTCAATTATATATATACTTCACTTTTTAATCCTTACTCTCCTAATGTGGAATCTTTACTTACACCCATTTTTACATCCATTGAATCTTCTATCTATCCTTAAATCTCAGCATCCAACCCTCTATCAATACTTCCATCTTAGCATCCAACCCTCTGTCTGTCCATCCATTGTCGCATCCAACCCTCTATTAGTCTATCTATTTTAGTATCCAATCCTCTATCAATCCTTTTATTCAAGCATCCAACCCTCTATCAATTCATCCATTTTAGTGTTCAACCCCTCTTTCAATCCTTTCATCTTAGCATAAAAAACTCTATCAATCCATCCATTTCAGCATCCAACCTTCTATCAATCCATCCATTTCAGCATCCAACCTTCTATCAATCCATCCATTTCAGCATCCAAACTCTCTATCAATCCTTTCATCTTAGCATCAAAAACTGTCTGTCTGTCCTTCCACTCAAATCTAAAGTCACCTATTCCACTTAAATATGCCTCCGTGACTATCAATCCGGCCATCGATCCATCCATCTATATATATCGGTCCTTCCTGACGTCATTCCAGGTTTTTTTTTTTTATGGTCACCTTGTCGCTGCTTTCCCCTCCTCCTGGCTTTGTTGTTGTGCTTCCTCCTGGGTCTTGTCAAATGAGCAACACCTTGACACCTCTACCTCCACTTTTTTCTCTCTCATCTCTTTCTCTCGTTACTCTTTTCTTTTCTCTATAGACTCTTTTCTCTCGCTCGCTACTCATTCCTCTCTCTCGCTACTCTTCTCTCTCTCTCTCTCTCTCTCGCTTCTCTTCTCTTCTCTTCTCTTCTCTTCTCTTCTCTCTCTCTCTCTCGCTACTCTTCTCTCTCTCTCTCTCTCTCTCTCTCTCTCTCTCTCTCTCTCTCTCTCTCTCTTAGTCCTCATTTTACCCATCAACAACACATCACAATATTTCCATCGACTTCTCACTATATATAATTATAAACCAAATCTTTCAATTCTGCTGATTCCTGCACTGTTCACTCTTTAAAGGGAATCATGTAATTTTGGTACATTGGAGGGCCTTAATTCCTCCAAAGCATGCCGGGAAACAGGACCAGATGGACAAATATAATGGTTTCCTGTTGATTGGAGTAGTTTGGTGGAATCAGTTGCTTCAAATTTGCTAACACGACTACACCCTCTTAAACTAAATGTCTCGGTCGTCTCACATATTTTTACCTCGAAAATTGTAGTATACTTTCCTTTGTTGATTTTTTCTCTTTGCTCACATGATAAATTTACTCGTTTTAAATGTTAACTTTGCTCTTACATTTAAAACTAGTATATCTATTTTTATTATGTGAACAAAGGGAAAAATTCAACAAAGTGATTATATATAGGGTAGTTTTTTTAGGTCACTTATACATATAGAATGGGCCCGCCTCCGCCCCCGCCCCTGCCCCCGCCCCCGCCCCCTCCTCAACACACAGACAGACGCCCCGTTGCGAATGTTTACTGGTGACGTCAGCAGCAACAAAAGCATCCCCCCCCCCTCCTCCACCACCACCACCACTACCACCACCACCACCACCACCACCACCACCACCATTACTACCACCACCATCACCACTACCACCATCACCATTAACACACAGACGCCACCACCACCACACGTTATTATTAACCTTGCACTACCTCCATATTTAACCGCCCGTCACTTTTCTTAGCCGTTTGCAATAATAGAGTGAATAGAGGCAGCCGGTGTGTTGAGGGCTGACGACATATTAAACTTCTTCAATTGTTCCTCTTTTTTTTTTTTTTTTTTTTTGCACACGTCTTTGGAACTTTTGGGGGTGATGCCTCTCTGCCTTTCGGAATCCTCAATTTACTAGCTATAAAATACTTTGTGTTTGTGTATGGGATCCCAACTTTCCCCTACATCCCCCATCCCCATCCCACCCTTTGTGTTCTGCCTATATGTATATTGTAGTCGACCTCAGCAATCCCCTATACATCCCCCATCCCATCCATTGTGTTCTGCCTATATGTATAGTCGACCCTAGCAATCCCCCACCCATATATCCCATTCTTCCCTTGCCTGCCCTTCCCCTTCCCCTTCCCATTCCCCTGCCCCTTCCCTTCCCTTCCCCCTGTCCCTTCTTCCCCTGCCCCTTTCCCTCTCACTGCCCCTTTCTTTCCCCCTCCCCCTTCCCCTGTCCCTTCCCCTCATCCTGTCCCTTCCCCTCCCCCTGCCCCTCTCCCTGCCCTGCTTTGCCTCGTCCAGTAAATCTTTTCTTAATTATGTAGTTGGTCATGTTTATTAGGAATATGCCTCAGCGATATGACGGTAGCGATGTTATCTGTGCCTGGTGCATCCCGGTCCATAAGGCAGTGATTGGAGATAAGCGAGTCCTTCAAACATTGCCACGAAACACCACCTATATGAAAGGCTAATGTTTCGTGGTGTAGTCAGGAGGAATCAGAAGCAGTGGTAATACATAATACTAAGTGAT
>JAWZYT010006777.1:22500-39676 GCA_034508575.1 Petrolisthes manimaculis
CCCTTCTCCCTTCTCCCTCCCAACTCTTATTTTTCCTCCCTTCCCTCTTCTCACCCTCTCACCACCTCCAATCCCTGACCACTAACTTTTTCTTCAGCCAGTCTGTGTAACCCTCCGCCACCCCCCTCACTGCTCACCTCTCCCCCCACCTCACACATCCCTTTCCCCCCCTCACTGCACCCCCCCCCCCCCTGCATCTCCCCCACCTCGGTGTCCCCAACCCTTGGGTCTTTTCTCCAGTATGATTGCGGGATAAACTTATATTGCCTCTCCACCGTCTGTCCATCTGCCCCCTCAACACCCCACTCCACTGGCCAACCCTTCCTCCCCCTCAACAGCCCACTCCACTGCCCCAACCCCTTCCCCTCCCCCAACTTCCCAGCCCCCCTTACTTCCCCAATCTCTCCTATTCCCAACACTCATACATCTCCAATACCTAACACCCCTACATTCCCCAATATTCCCAATCCCCATTTTTCCATCATGTGTGTGTGTGTGTGTTTGAGCTTGAGTGTGCGTGTGTGTGTGTATTGGTAAGTGTGAGAGTATATGTGTGTGTATATGTGTGTGTGTGTATTCCTCTTCTCATCTTTCTTCACCATCTTTCGCTTTACCAACCTCCTCCATCCAGTCATCATTTTCTCTCTCATTTTACTTTTTATTTTCCATTTTCATTATCCATTCTCCCCCGCCCCCTTTTAAAGTCTAGACAATCAATCCATATTCAACACCAGCCACTTCCCTTCACCATCACCTTCTTCCTCTCACCACCACATCACAACCTTCTTCATCTCACCACCACCTTCTTCCTCTCACCACCAAACCACCCACCACCTCCTTCTTCTCACCACCACCACCATCCTATTCCTCTCACCACCACACCACCACCTTCATCTTCTCACCACCACCTTCCTTTCAACACGACTATCACCCTATCACCACCACCACCACCAACACAACAACTTCTTCCTCTCACACCGTCCACTTTCCCCTCACCATCCTCATTTCTCCTCACACAAAAGCCCCTCATGTGTGCTGGCCGGGACGTAAGGAGGCACTTGGCACCCCCAGGCACCCCGCTGGCACTGTCGGGATTGTTGTTATTGTTCCACGTAATGGTTTGCAATGGCTCGTTATATTTGGTGGGGCCGGTTTTGCAGAGCGAGGCGCAAGTTTTATTCAGATAGATTTTTTACCCCCCATCGGTGTCAGATATTTTTATTTTATTTTAATAGTGATTTTTTTTTTAATTCTCCATACCTCGTACACATTATTCCACCACCATTGATCACACGCGGTTGTATATTTTTCTTTTAATTAACACTGTCCATCTAGGGTATATTATATTATCCATACAGTATATATAGCGTTCTCCCCTGCACCTAGGCATTTAAAACCCTCCATCCCATTTATAGAGATAAGATTAATTTTAAGCTCCATCCCCTCCGTGTTAGATTATCGGAAAGGAGTAACAGTAAACAGGCTGATTTTGTATACCCCTTTTATAGGACCTTTCATTCAGCATATACAATAGTACCTTGGCATTGTTTACAGGTTGGAGCGTTGTGATTGGTGCCGCAGCCTGGTGTGACTAAACCTGGATCATGTCGGGTTTCATAGGATTGGTAGAGAGGAATATTTGATAGCCAGGTTGGATGGATGGCGTGTATTGTGAAGGGGTGGGTAGGGTTAGTAGATTGTTATATAACTGGTGGAAAGAAATTTTGATTACTAAATTGATTGGTGTTTTTGGCGAGGGATGAGTGGTATATGTGTGTGTGTGTGTGTGTATGTGTGTGTGTGTGTGTGTGTGTTTTGTGCTTTGTATGTGTGTGTGTATGTGTGTGTGTGTGTGTGTGTGTGTGTATGTTTTGTGCTTTGTGTGTGTATGAGGGAAAGATAGAGTGGGAGAGGGAAAGAGCAAGAGATGGTGCATTTATTCTGTACATTAATATATGAAATGAATGGAAAACACAAATATTAACATGAGGATATAGCAGTTACATTGCTATTGTGTTTATGAACTGTAATACTGTGGCATGAGAAGCTGCCTGGGGGAACCATAGACGAGAAGAAACATAAAGTGTAATGAAGCCAACAATAATAATAAAAAAAAGAACATTAAAGGTTGGTTAGTGAGGCAGTGTCCTTGTAGCACGTAGGTGGCCTTGGGCAGGACATGAGCGGCTTATTACCTCTTCTGTCCCTCTCCTTCCCAGTCCCTGCTCTGTCCCGACACATCCCTACCCTAACTCGACCCTCCCCTGCCCTAATTCGACCCACCCTTTCCCTAACTAGACCATCTCCTGCCCTAATTCAACCCTCTCTTGCCCTAACTCGTCCCTCTCCTGCCCAGTCACTGCCCTTCCCCGTCCTGCCCCTACTCTCCCCTTCCAAAACTCGACCTCCCCTGCCCTAATTCGACCTTCCCCTGCCCAACCCCAGCCCTGCCCCGTCCCACTCTCTGTCCCTCCACCCTCGCCCTTCCTCATCCTTTAACACATGTCTTAACCCATTTCTCCCACCTCCTGAGCCTGGTATTATCCCTAAAGACTTCTTATCTCTTGTCTTCCATCGTACCTCCGCTTTCTAATCCCATCCACAATCTCCCAACCTGCTATTAGACACTGGGAAGTTTTCTTTAGAGTTTAGACGTTCGTGAGGCCAGCTGATTGTCAACACGGATTAGCAATACCTACCTATCGTAAGCACAAAAAAGCAAATAAATAAAAGATGAATAATTAAAATAAATAAAAAACATAGGTGTATGATAGAGAAGACTTTGTTGATATACATATAGGAGTGTTTGGTTGCTGGTGTGGTGGTGTGAGGGGCTCATAACAAATGCCTCCTCTTGCCAGGTTCTACACCACACCACAGTTAAGGTCAAGTGTAATCTGTTAGGGAGGGAGAGGTTACAAGTGTTTCTAGCACGTAGTACAACTCTGTGTGTGTGTGTGTGTGTGTGTGTGTGTGTGTGTGTGTGTGTTACAAGTGTCTCCAGGCCGTAGTACAACTGTATGTGTGTGTGTGTGTGTGTGTGTGTGTGTGTGTGTGTGTGGTGTGACCTAAATGTCCAGAGGAGGTGCTTGGCTCTCAGCACTCGTATGAATTTAGTCATAATAATTAACTTCGATATAAAGGAGAGCAAAAAATTCAAATATTTCCTCTCATTTCTTTCACTTTCACAAAATTTTGCATAAATCAGATACAAAACAATTTCCAGAAAAAAAAACAGTAAAAATAAAAATGAACAAAACCACTTCCTAAAGAAATTGTTCATTGGAAAAGTACAAATTAGAAGTAGTATGTATTATTACTAAATCCCATATGCAATAACATCCCTCTTTCGCTATCCTAGAACTATATGAATTGAAAGGTGAGAAAAGGGAGATTCCAAGAACAGGAAGGGAAGGGAATTTTAGTCTAGGAGGCAGTGAAAAGAGAAAGAGGGAGGAGGGGAAGAGGCGAGGATGAAATTGGGTGTGAATAAAGGAAACCGAGGCCTTGTTTGAAAAGAGACAGGACAACGAGGGAGAAAATTGAGTGAGAACGGAGGGGAAAAAAGGTTGTAGAAGAATAACAAAGTAATTGCAATGGAGGAGAAAGTAATAGAAAGTGATAAAGAAAGAAGGAATATATTTGAGAGAGAGAAAAAAAAGAGAGAAAGAGATGGTATAAGTTAGCTAAAAGTGATAAAGAAAAAAGAAACATACATAAGAGATGGGAGAGAGAGAGAGAGAGAGAGAGAGAGAGAGAGAGAGAGAGAGAGAGAGAGAGGAGAGAGAGAGAGAGAGAGAGAGAGAGAGAGAGAGAGAGAGAGCTGTAAACTGATTCGTCCAAGTATCTGCCTGGCACCCGTAGTTTTAAAAAAATTGAGTGCCCATACTGGAGCTCTGTGAACCCTCCAAATAATCCAGGTCACAAAACGCTTCAGTGTTTCGAATAGGGAATCTGTTGCCTGGAGTAATTTGGAGAATTCATAGAGCTCCAGTTAGGGCCATCAATTTTTTTTAAACTAAGGGTGTGGGCCCTGTACTGTCTGTCTCTCGTGGGTGTTGCCAACGATGAGTGATCCTGAGAGCAGTGTTGCCAAGGTAGCATTATTCTGTTGTACGGGTGACTGATGAATTATTAAGGTTTGAGGTACAGTCGCTGTTATGGCATCAGTGGTGGGGTAGTGGGGAGGTTGGAGGTGGCTGGAGGCTGGAGGTGGCTGGAGGCTGCAGGTTGTATATCTAGTTGACCAGGATTTTTTTAGAGAGTAATAAAAGAAAAGAGGAAAATTCAAAGAGGAGAGAGAGAAAAAAAAGACAGTTTTTCTTTAAGAGGAAGTAAGGGAGGAAAAGTCAAAGAGAAGAGACAGAGAGAGAAAAAAAAAGGAACATGGGGGGAGGAGGAGGAGGGGGCGTGTTTGTTAGAGATTGAGAGAGAAAGGAGTGGGTGGCTGGCTGGCTGGGCTGAGGAGTGAGGAGGAGGGGGTTGGGGAGGGGGGGACATGAAAGGGACTCGAGTGAATGAGAGGTAATGAGGAGGGGGAAGGAAGAAGAAGGAGGAGGAGGAGGGAGAGTTGGGGGGGGGGGAAGAAGGAGGAGGAGGAGGGAGAGTTGGGAGGGGGGAAGAAGGAGAAGGGAGGGGGGGGAGAAGAAGGGGTGGGGGGGGGGAGGAGAAGGAGGAGGGGGAGGGAGAGTTGGACACATTACCTGATTTACTGACCATTGTGGCACACCGTGGAGAGGTAATGAGTTGATCAGGTGACAACACTCTACAGGGAAGGTGGAACAAGTTGTGTGGATTTAAGAGGCCGTAGTACAACTCTGTATATGTGTGTGTGTGTGTGTGTGTTACAAGTGTCTCCAGGCCGTAGTACAACTGTGTGTGTGTGTGTGTGTGTGTGTGTGTGTGTGTGTGTGTGTGTGTATCCTGAAACTGTGCATCCCTACAACATGCTTGCCTTTACTGGGGCCGGAGTAATCTAATAATTATAGAGTAACTGAGGAAGGTAGGAAGGGAAAGGAAGGAAGGGAAGGGAGGGAGGAAAGAGAAGGGAGGGAAGGGTGGGAAGGTAGGGAAGGGAAGGAAGGGAGAGAAGGGTGGGAAGGGAAAGGGAAGGGAGGGAGTGAATTGAGGCAGAGGTGGGCGGGTAATGGGGAAAAGCAACAGCAACAGCAAGAGAGAGCAGAGTGAGTGGGAAAGGTCTGGGAATGGAGCGAGCGAGGGGAAGGGAAAGAGGGCAGTGAGGGAATGTGGTGATGGAAAAGAGAAGAGGGAGAGAGAGATAGGACACAGACAGACAGACAGAGAGGGAGAGAGAGAGAGAGAGAGAAGAGACAGACAGATATATATGGAAGGAGAGAATTATAAGAGATAGACAGAGAGAGAGAGAGAGAGAGAGAGAGAGAGAGAGAGAGAGAGAGAGAGAAGTGACAGATAGACATACAGACAGAGAGAGACAAGAGACAGCCAAACAAACAGGTAGACAAACAGAGAAAGCGAATAAGTGAATGAAACCTTTCGGCAATACTTAAAAAATAGAAAATACAACAATTTCGGAACTAGAGAGAATTATAAATGTAGAGGTGAACGTGTGATATGCGAGTGTAACTGGAAAGAGCAAAAGGAAAGAGAAAATGAAAAAGGGACAGAATTGGAAAGAATGAGGAGAGAGGAAAAGAGTGAGAGAGGGGAGCGGTGTTGGAAAGGGATGGAAGGACAAAAAACTGGAGAGGATAGAAAGATTGTCAGAGGGGAACCAGAGGGAGAAAGAAGGAAGGGAGAAAATAGATACAGGAAGAGGGAGGGAAACTTGCAAATGAAGAAAATATAGTGAGAGAGAGAGAGAGAGAGAGAGAGAGAGAGAGAGAGAGAGAGAGAGAGTGAGAGAGAGAGAGAGAGAGAGAGAGAGAGAGAGAGAGAGAGAGAGAGAGAGAGAGAGCTATTATCCAAGTAATTGAGGCCTTCACTTATTATAATCATAGAGGTTCTTACTGCTTTTCCTTTAGTTTGCAATCACAATAAATAATTTTTCTGGCTTCCCTTGCAAATATATAGTGTGTAAAGGTTATGTATGATTGCAGCATCCTTATATCTCCTATAGGTTTCTCGTCTATTCGCTGGGCTCCATCATGATTCACTCACTTGGTTTTAGGTCTTTATTTATTTATTTTGGACGCACCAGCTCGGCCAGGCGATGGAAAAAAAAAAAAAAAAAAAAAAAAACACTGACCCACACCAGCATTCCCGGTATTTGAGGACCTGCTGTGAAAATCATATTGCAGATCGTCACACTCATCACGTGCAATAGTTTTTTTTTTATGGTGTGTGTGTGTGTGTGTATTCGCCTGGAGAGTAATTATGCACTGTCGGCTCCACTGTCCCGTTTGCCCAGTTTGCCTTGTCAATATTCCCCAATGGTTAAATTAAGTTTGCATTCCGAGTTATGTTTCCGAGTTAATAATAATAATCAAGGCAACATTTCATACGACTGCACACCACCAGTGACTCCCCTCCCCCCCCCCCCCGAATTTATTATTGTGTCATAGTGAAGGGATTTATTCGTGTTGACAGTACAGTACAGTAGATGATTGATAATATTTTGGTGGTAAAGTTGTGAATGAAGACAACTGTACAACCATCCTGTCGTGGAATTGTAATACTGAAGTAATAGTGAGTTATAAATATATATTGGGGTGAGTTTTATAAATAGAAGAAAAAAAAAATAGAAAATAAATTAAAGAAAATAATTAGAAGAAAATAATGTGATATTCCCTCTTTCCACTCTAATATTAATAATAATATTACTGTTTTAAGAGTTGCTGCAAGGCTAGAGGGGGAAGAAAGAATTTATTTTCTATGTTTGCGACAGTAAGTAGGTGAAGCATTCTTATCTTAGCCCCCCTTTTGAAACTGGACCCGACACGAATGGCCAAACCCTGAAGATTGTGTGGGGATTCCTACCATTGCCTCAAGACCCTCGCAGCACCAGGTACCAACTATTGACCGCGATTGTACCCTGAGCCCTCGATCTCTTCGGAATAAAACTGAGAAGGGAACATTTTTCTATCTTGGTTTTCTCTCCATCTGCGCAGGGGTCGTAGTGAATCGATCCGCGCACACAAAAGACCAATCTCGAGATGGTACGCTGGTCTCTAAAGGAATGTTCTTCAAAAAAATATTGTCACATGTCCACATTAAGGAGATGAGAATTTTTTTTCATCACTATTGATTTAATATTATTTCTTTCGCCTCGTCTCTCCCTGAGGTGAGGTACTGACTGAGCGATGGTCCGTGCTTCCATACACATGAGTGCGTTGTGATATCTAAAGTAAAATTATGTGGAGTAAAATGAAGAGTAAAAAAAGTGGAGAAAATAGAATGCACAAAGTGTAAAAATAATGTATGAACTTAGACTATATATATATATATATATATATATATATATATATATATATATATATATATATATATATATATATATATATATATATATATATATATATATATATATATATATATATATTATATACAAAGAGAAAGTTGTGAGATAGGAAGGGTGGCAGATGCATGGAAAAGCCACCCGTTAGTCCCTGCTCAGGCACCACTGGCCTCGAATATGCTATTGATTTGTGGGCGGGTGGGAGTGGAATGGAGTGGGCGTAGCTGGGAAGGGGTTAATGGGGGGGGGGCAGATATGGGTAAAGATGGGTAGTACAAAGGTGGGTCGGGAAAAGGTGGGTTGGTTAGGGTGAGTAGATGATTGAGTGGGTACAAGTGGGACTGATGGATGGATGGAGATGTGGGGCAGAAGGGCGGTGAAGAGTTGGTGAATTGGGTCGGGTCAGGGGTGGGTGGATTCGGACACATGATAGCTGGGTGTAAGATAACGGAGTGGGCAGAGGTGGATGGGTCGAGAGATATCTGGGAGAGTGAGTGGAGGGCCAGCCAGGTGGTTGGTTGGATGAGCTGGTCGGTGAGCTGAGAGGAGGTCGAGGGGAGGGAAATGTTGCTGTAGGAATGAACAGATGTCAGCTTGTAATTGTGTATATACCTTACTTACTTATATAATTATGATATGTATATGTTTGCATGTCGTATGTCTCCGAAACTGTCTATCTGTATGTGTGTGTAGCCGTGGTTTTGTAATTTGGACACGTAGAAGTTGTGGACGTAAACTTAAAGCAACAGAGAATCTAATCTGTGAAACACTAATTAGTATAGATGACACATGTGCCTCAGCCGAGCATGAAGGGACACTACGTATGTTAATGAGGAGTTGTTACTAAGGCTGTGAGACAAAGGAGTTAAATTAATGCCGGAGGAAGATTACTGATGCAGGGATAATTATACAAGAAAATTATTGTAGTAGTACTTTGTAGAGCAGAAAACTGAATTAATATGTCTGGACTAGATATGAATTTGAAATGGTGAGGTTCTTTTGAAAAGGGAAGCCTGGCTGACTTGAGGAGAAACCATGGTTGAAAAAAAAAAACATGAAGATAGCTTTGTAAAGAATAAAAATGTATGGCTGAAACCGAGACCATTTTGAAAGGGTAAGGTAGATTTGAAAAGGTGAAGTGTTGGGGAGGGAGACAGAGAAGGCAGATTACTAGAGATGGGACCAGGGGACATCCGAGACACTGTTACAAGGCTTCGTGTGCCAGGCTGCAGGATGGGGTCCCTATCCATTTAAATCCTTCTAAAATCCTTTGCTAACAAGGAAGCGCCCCTGGTGGGATTGGAAGGGGAGGGAGAAAGGAGTGGAGAGGGATGGAGGAGAAGGGTACGTGTAAGTGGAGGAGGACACAGAAAGGAAAGAGGTAATAGAGAGATACAGTATAGAGAGGGAGGTAAGTGGAAGCTACAGAAGAGGAGACAAGGTAACAGAATGGAGAGAAAAGGGGAGATGGAAGAAGAGAGACATAGGGTGGAAAAGGATGCGGGATATTGGGTGAAGGAGAGGGAGAAGGGAAGGGCAGGAGGCTGAATACAGGGAGAGAGAGGAACCATTCAGTTTGTTTATACAAAGGGAGACAAACTGGAGTAGCAAGATTTAGGCAGACAGAGGCAGAAAGGGGAAGGACGGGGCAGAAGAGCCAGAGAGAGAGAGAGAGAGAGAGAGAGAGAGAGAGAGAGAGAGAGAGAGAGAGAGAGAGAGAGAGAAAGAGAGAGTGACAGAGATAGAGACAGAGACAGAGACAGAAGAGATAGAAGGGGACAGGGAGATGATACAACAAAACAAAGTACAGTAGATGTGTATACTAGCTGTGAAGAGAGATACGAGGGAGTTCCCAAGGCAAAGATAAGGAAAGAGACCGTGTTACAAGGATAATGGAGAGAGAAGGTGGGATGTAACTATAAGAGAAGAGAGGAAGGTAGATACGGTAATTAGGCAAGTGAGAGGTTGAACTTTAGCAAGAAATGGACATAAGGAAGAAAGAAGTGAGCTAGATAGTGACGAAGGAAGTTTGTGAGGAAGAAATATATATAGTAAAGTGGTGAGGTAGGTAGTAGTGAGGTAGGCCTGTAGTGAGGTAGGAAGGATGGTGATGAGAAGGGTAGTTGTAAGATAGGTCAATAGAGTTGTAGGAAGGATGGTAGTAGCGAGGTAACAGTGAGGTAGGAAGGATGGTAGAGAGAGAGGTCAGTAGTGAGGTAGGAAGGATGGTGATGAGAAAGATAGTAGTGAGGTAGGAAGGATGGTGGTGGTGGTGGTGGAGGTGAGCAAGGTTTCAGGATATGATAACTGACAGGTAATCTGAACTCCTGCGTTGCTACCCTGATGGACCACAAGGGAGATCACTGTGTGTGTGTGTGTGTGTGTGTAGGAAGGGATGGGTTAGGGGTAAAGAATGGGATGGTAAATGAAAGGTAGAATGGGATGGAGAGTGTGAGTAAAGGTGATGGAAGGGGTGTAAGTAAATGAAGATGAAAGAGTGAGGGAGTGATGAATGAATGAGTGAGGGAGAGATGCAGGAGGGAGAGTGAATAATACAGAATGAATTGAGAGTAACAGAGTGAGGGTGAGTGACAGAGTGAGGGAGGATGCAGAGTTGGGATATAAATGGTGGAATCTGAAACTGAAAATGGACAGTTCGAGGAAAGGGTGGGTGGGCTGGCTGGCTGGATGGCAATTTGGATGGCTGACTGGATGGCATAATGGCTGGATGAATGACTGGATGACTGCATGGCCGATTGGTTTGATTGCTGGCTTAATGGATGACTGTTTGGGCCGATGGCTGACTGGATGATGCCTGACTGGTTGGCTGACTGGTTGACGTGATGTTTTACCACAGTTCACTCCTTTCCTTTGACTGTCCTTACCTTCCATGCCTCCTTCCTTCCTTCCTTCCTCCTTCACCTTCCTCTATTCCATCCATATCGTTCCTCCCTCACTTCCATCTAATACACTTTACCGCTGTGCAAAAATAAAACGGTTGTGTGAGGGAATAGCGGGTTTGGGGACGCATTTGCACAGCGCCGGGATATACGACAGCCGTAAGTAACCAGGACCACACCAGACTCGTAAACTGCAGGCAGGTCTGGGCAGGGAACTACCACGAGCAGAACCACAGGGTATGAAGAAAGGGGACGTGTTGATGGTGGGTGAAAGGGACTGGAAAGGGAACCACAGGGTAGGAAGATGGGGGACGTATTAATGGTGGTTGATGGGGTCATTTTTCCTATAACTTGTAATGTACCGTATGTTTATGACAAAGTATAACCAGCTACTGAAGAAGAATAACGTATCGTATTTTTTACTATCATGTTGCTAAGTAAACACAGAATGCACCTGTTTTTTCCACACTTTAAAAACAGTGGAAACGCTATTTGTAAGAGAAACAGTGTGCAGGAAATATTGCATTTATTTGAAATTGTCGAATGGCACTCTGTATGCCTTTGATCCATGAATTCATTAATGCAGTGTTATTTTTACAAATTTCATAAAGTTATTCGTTATCTTTTATTTGAATCTTTTTGCACCAATCACTTCTGTAAACCGCACAAAACAATTCAATCCTTTTATCTTTCAAACGCGTACGCTGGAGGGTTGATTATGGCTAGGAACTTCATTGAATTATTCTTTTTAAACCACGTGGTGTGACTTCGATCTCTGACCTGTAGAAGTTATTGTCGAAGGTTAAGAAATATTTCCTCTCAGATTGTGCTTCCATCTGCATTCATATTTTTTAGTCTTCAGTTGAAAGGTATATATTTTTTTACAACACCAACAACTAGAACACTCACACTGTATTTTTTTTACACACTCGACGCTTGTCATCTTCACGTGGTCGTATCAACTTAGATGTCCGATGAGGTTATCAGGCATAATTATAATTATATACTCCTATTGCACTTGTTTAGATACATATTTTTTAAATAGCTGTAAAGCATATTGGTAATAAAGGCAGAGTATGTTAAAAGGTGCAATGATTTTATCAAGTCACCTGGAGGCTGGATACGATATAGACTCCCTCAGTATTTATGAGAGTTTGTAAATTATAGTATCCATTTCCGTGACAACAACAACAACAGCAACAACACAGGCCCCCTTAATTCGTGTATGAAAATAGGAGGCTTCTAATTCCTCCTGACCATGTCATGAAACAAGCTCCTTCCATAGAGGTGGTGTTACATAGCAATATTTAAAGGATTCAATTTATCTCCAATACTGTGACAACAACAACACAGGGGGTCCCTTAACGATATGGGTAAACAAGAGTGGCCGGTGACGCAGAGTGAAATGTACTGTACACGCCCCAGTGTTTTAATTTACTTTGCCTTTACATTGGACAATCATACTGCTGCTCTAGTGGTACTGTGGCTGTATGCAAATCAACCTCGCTTCCCCTACCGACTTTTTTTTTTTTTTTTCATCTTTTTTGGTTAATATTCGGGGCGTCATATCTACAGAGGCAATGTGTTGATGTCATGCATATTACTGATGGCTCCCTTTCCATTTTACCTCTTTCAGTACATCTGCAGTGTTGATATCCTGCAGGTCCATATCACTCTCCCTCACCAACACTCTCCTTCACCAACACTCTCCCTTACCCACACTCTCCTTCACCAACACTCTCCTTCACCAACACTCTCCTTCACCAACACTCTCCCTCACCAACACTCTCCTTCAGTATACTGTTGTGACTAATTTTGTGTACGTAACCTGCGATCTCTCTCTCTCTCTCTCTCTCTCTCTCTCTCTCTCTCTCTCTCTCTCTCTCTCTCTCTCTCTCTCTCTCTCTCTCTCTCTCTCTCTCCTTTTATATATATATCTTTCTCTACTTTTACATCTCTCTATCTCTACCTCTCCTCTCCACTTTCTCTTTCTCTCTCTCCTTTTACATCTCCCTATCTCTACTTTCCATCTCTCCCTCCACACCACACCACACCACCCTATCTCGTTTCCACTCGTCTCCCACCACCTTTTCACCATCTCTCCTCCACCCGCATCCCCCCGCACCCCCCACCCCCACCCGTCTTCTTGAGGGCTGAGTGGCTGGCTTTGGTGGGGTGCAGCCAGCCTCTTCAACCCTCACCTCTCTGCTTAAATATTCATCGCCCCCCTCCCCCCCAACTCTTACTGGAGGGCTATATGCTTACCCCCTCCTCCTCCTCTTCCCTCCCTCCTTCCTTCTTTCCTTCCTTCATCCTTCCTTCTTTCCTTTCTTCATCCTTTTTACCTTCCTTCCTTCCTTCCTTCCTTCCTTCATACAGGGGGGTATTGCCTGTAGTAATGTGGGCAATACTTACAGGGTTTTGGCTCCCCTTCGGCTCCAGCCACTGACTTTCAGTTCTTCAACTGTCCCTCTTTTCTTTTTATTTCCTTCCTGCTTGCTGTCACTCCTCTCTATCACCTTTTTCTGGCGCTATAGGACCTCGATGTTGCGGCGCCTAATATCAATCAATCGCAATCCTTCCTTCCTACATCCTTTCTACCCTTCCTTCTTTATGTCCTTTTGTCGTTACTTCTTTCATACATTCTTTTTAGTCCTTTCCTTCATTCCTACTTTTTCCTTCCTTTAACCCTAATCTTTTGACGTGTTATAACTCTATACCCGTACATATAAATCAACGACTCATTCCCATAGATATAATTATGAGGCTGTGACTAGATTTCAAAACTTAATAATTATATGCTAAAGCTACACTACTTGTTCTGTGCCGTCTACCATATATTTACACCTCCTTTTCTCCCCTCACATCCCTTCTTTTCTTATCAACTATCCTTTGCCTGCATTTCTGTCTTCCTCTGTGTTCATCCCTGTGCTTGGTTCGCTTCTATTCTATTCTGTTTGTTTTGTTTTTCCTCTCCCTCTGTTTACCGTGTGGCCTACTCTACTCTACTCTTCTTTAGTCTCAGTTTACCTGCAGTCTTTCTCTCTCCTCCACCACCTCTCTTCCCTTTTATCCTGATCCTCTCTCTCTCGTTTTTTTTTCTCTCTCTCACACACACACACACACACACACACAAACACACACACACACACACACAACAAACACACACACACACACACACACACACAAACACACACACACACACACACACACACACACACACACACACACACACACACACACACACGCACGGCTCTTTTTGTTTCCCTCATTTCTCTCTCCCTCTCACATACGCTCTTCTCGTTTCCCCCCTCCTCTCTCTCTCTCTCTCTCTCTCTCTCTCTCTCTCTCTCTCTCTCTCTCTCTCTCTCTCTCCTCTCTCTGCCCTTCACTTAGGTTCAGTTTCTCCCCTCAAGGGTTCATGATTTTATGCATAGCGGGCCACAAGAGGCGGTAATGTATGCATGGCTCGGTCCACTGCCCCGCCCACTCACACTACTATTAGCTTACCTTACCTTATTTTGCTTACGTTATGTTATGTTAGCTTAGGTGACGTTAGGTTAACTTAGGTGACGTTATTTTAGCTTAGGTTAGGTTAGTTTAGGTTACGTTATTTTAGCTTAGGTCACGTTACGTTATTTTAGCTTAGGTTATGTTACGTTAGCTTAGGTGATATTAGGTTAACTTAGGTGATGTTTAGTTAGCTTAGGTGATGTTTAGTTAGCTTAGGTTGCGTTACCCTAGCTAAGTGTACGTTACTTTACATTAGGTTAGGTTTCGTTACGTTAGGTTAGGCTAGGTTAGCTTAGCTTGAGTTATGGTAGTTTTGGGCTAGCAAGAGGTGAAAAAATTAATCTTAACCACACACACACACACACATAAACACACAGTTCTATAGGACAAAATAGGAGAAAACTGACTACTGTACAACACCCTGCCACATTTCCCCAGACCCTAAGTACGCTGTGTTCGTTACTAGTGGAGGCAACTGTACACTGAGAGAGAGAGAGAGAGAGAGAGAGAGTGAGACGGATGCATCGCTACTGAGTGTAACAACCGCTGCTCGGATCACTAGCCATGGCTTTGATGGTGTAGCAATTTAGCAAACTTGGTCTGTGATGAAATGAAGCCGTGTCTGCCTCGAGTGAATTAAGGGAGGCATCTCTTGTTGGTAAATGAGAAGGTTACTGATTCCTCCAAACTATGCCAGGAAACAGACGACCCCAGTGTTACTAATAGGAGATATGTTTGTTTCGTGGCCAATATACCCGAGTGACATGCAGGCCTTGTAAGGTGACAGGTATTGGCCTCACCTCTTCATTATTGGCTCACGTTAGTGCTTGTTTGCCTTGTTAATTTTGGTCACATTCGGTCACATTGCTTGATTTGCTTGTTAATTTGGGTCACATGAGTCACATTGCTTGTTTTGTTTGTTAAGTTTGGTCACATTGAGTCACATTGCTTGTTTTGCTTGTTAAGTTGGGTCACATTGAGTCACATTGCTGGGTTTGCTTGTTAATTTTAGGCTTGTGTGTATACATAGTCTAGATACATGTATTACTAGAATATATTAAGATTGTCATTAACTTTAGTAGATATGTATTAATTTAGAGGAGATACTATATAATATAAATGGACTAATCAGTAGAAAATTTCAATCTTTCGACACTAAAAGTTAACGAGGCTGAAAAAATGTTCAAATCGAGCCACGTGTTCAGCGAAGAGGTATGTGTTCAGTGAAGAGGTAGTGTTCAGCGAAGAGGTATGTGTTCAATGAGAGGTAATATGTTCAGTGAAGAGGTATTGTTCAGCGAAGAGGTATGTGTTCAGTGAAGAGGTATGTGTTCAGCGAAGAGGTATGTGTTCAGTGAAGAGGTATGTGTTCAGCGAAGAGGTATGTGTTCAATGAAGAGGTATATGTTCAGTGAAGAGGTATATGTTCAGTGAAGAGGTATGTGTTCAGCGAAGAGGTATAGTTCAGCGAAGAGGTATGTGTTCAGCAAAGAGGTATATGTTCAGTGAAGAGGTATCAGTAGGGAATATTAGCCAGTGTATAAGGAGACCCAGGCGTGGCGAGCGACACCATCACAGGCAAATGGACTGAAATTGGAGACTGTGTGTGGTGTGTGTATGTGTGTGTGTAAGGCAGAGCTAAACCTTCCAGTGTGTGTGTGTGTGTGTGTAAGGCAGAGCTAAACCTTCCAGTGTGTGTGTGTGTGTGTGTAAGGCAGAACTACTCTTTACTTTGTGTGTGTTTGTGTGTGTGTAGAGGTGAGTAAGGCAGAACTACTTTTTACTTTGTGTGTGTGTGTGTGTTTGGAGGCGAGTAAGGCAGAGCTATCTTTATTGTGTGTGTTTGTGTAAGGCAGAGCTACTCTTTACTTTGTGTGTGTG
Source organism: Petrolisthes manimaculis (assembly GCA_034508575.1). Classification (NCBI taxonomy): domain Eukaryota; kingdom Metazoa; phylum Arthropoda; class Malacostraca; order Decapoda; family Porcellanidae; genus Petrolisthes; species Petrolisthes manimaculis. The sequence continues at coordinate 38,230 of JAWZYT010006777.1, forward strand.
TGTGTAGGTGAGTAAGGCAGCGCTACTTCCTTACCCTGGTGGTGGAGGTGACATTATTGGCGCCGCCTGGCTCCCATGGTCCTGGTATTGACTTGAGCCCCACACTCCTTCCATCCTGCACCGGGGCTTAAAGGATATCCCTCTCCAGTCCTTTGCTCTCTCTCCTCCCCCCCCCTCTCTCTCTCTGCCCCCCCCCCCTCTCTCTCCCCCCCCCCTCTCTCTCTCTCTCTCTCTCTCATTCACTTTTACTTCTATTTATATCTCACCACTTCCTCTCTTTCCTCTAAACTCGGTCCTTTCTTTCCATTTCCCTTCGCCACCTAACCTATACATACATACATACCTACCTTCCCTTTACCGTAGCGATCTCCCATCATTCCCACATGCACCTCCCTATTACACTCCATCACCACCACACGACCCTCTACTTCTTAACCTTTTATTACACTCCCAGCCTCTCTACTTTCTGATTCTCGATTCCAAACTCCCCTTCTCTCAGCTTCCTACTCCTCTCACACCAATCCTCACTCCTCTCTAACCACTCCCCACTCCAACTCCCACTCCCAATTCCCACTCCCCACTCTTCCCTGCCGCTGACTGATGCCGTTTCCCCATTTTGCCTCGCTGCTCACTCCAGATTTATGGCAAGTGGAATTTCTGTTCGAGGGAGAGGTAGGGGAGAGAAGGAGGAATAGGAAGACTGGTGAAAGGAACGAGGGCTGGAGAAGGGGAGGAAGGAAGGATGGATGGATGGATGGATTGAAGGTAGAGGGAAAGGAAAGAGAAGGGGAGGAAGGATGGAAAGTGGATAGTGAGTAGAAGAGGGGATGGGAGACAAGGGATAATGAAAAATAGAGAAATATAGAGAAAGGATTGGGAAGGATGGAGAGACCGAGATACACAGAAACAGAGAGAGAGAGAGAGAGAGAGACTAGAAAGAAAGATATGTATATAGACATAAAAGAAAAAGATGTAAGTAATAAAAAAAAACCAGTAGTTGTAACCTTATGTTCTGACGTCATCAAATATTCACTGAGTAAATTCCGGGGTGCTGCTGAGATGATGAGATTCACTTCCTCACACCACTGTACTGTTTTAACCTGTATCACTCACTCACTCACTCACTCACTCACTCATCCTTCCTCACTCACTCACGCAACTCCTCTTCCTCACTCATTCCCTCCTCACGCACCTCATCCTTCCTCACTCACTCACTCATTCACGTAACTTCATCCTTTCTCACTCACTCAGTTCATTCTTTTTCTCTCACTTACTCACTGAACAAATTCTTTCACATATATTCAGTTAATCCTCTCTCACACATTTTATTTCTCACACACACACACACACACACAACACACACACTCAGTCAGCTACTCAAACTCTCCCACTCGACTCTTCCTCTCTCTCTCTCTCCTTCCCTCACTCACTCACTTACTCACTCAGT
>JAWZYT010006778.1:0-32124 GCA_034508575.1 Petrolisthes manimaculis
GTATGGGCTTACTTTTCCTTTTCTTATATGGGCCTGGGAGAGATGGGTGGGCATTGCTTACGTATTTTGGTGTACTGCCGAGAAAAGGAGATATTTTATTTTTTATTTTTTTATAATATTTTGGAAGACAGTACTGAGAAAGCGATTAAGATATGTATGTACATTATTAATATACACATAATTCACAGTACTATGTGATGATGATAATGATGTCTACAGTTAAAAGAACAAACCAAAAAAAGAACTTGAATATCGTACTGTGTTAAATTCCAGAGATTTTATTCGGTACAGGAAACCCTCTTCATTACTGTTGGATTACCTCGGGTCCATTGACAGATATAACAAAATAGATAACTGTACTTTCATTGTCTCATTATAATATGTGGTTGTTCGATTTGGTTAAAGAGGAAGGCTCCGTCACCCCGACTTTCATTTAGATAGAGATGTATACAGAAAAACAGGCTACTGTTAGTTAAGCATCAAATCATATACTGCATTAACATAATACCAGTCATCACCATTGTAACGCTGTCCCTTCACGTCGGTTCCAGAGAATTACTTTCCAAATTTCCCCCAGCGATGGTGAAGGAAGTGACAATGTCTCTCAGTGTCTCTCAATGTCTCTCAATGTCTCTCGTCTCTGGTAAGAATCTTTTTCACTTCCAGTAGGCCATCATCATTAGTGCGTCGACAGGTTTAAATTTCATTTCATCAATATTACCAAAAATAGAATAGATTTTTAGGACATTTAGCTGGCGTTAGGCAATGTAAAATCACAAAAATATTTCATCATCCAGATTGCCTTAAGCTACAAACAGGATATTTTAGTAAGACAGGCTTCTTTGTTTGGGAAAACTTGATGTCAAAACTCGTCTGATCAGGGATGACACAAATCTTAATTGAATTTACTAAAAAGTCGCTAAACAAGAGGAACTGACTTGCAAAATACGCTAAGGAATTATGCGTCTCATGATTCTTATCAGAGGCTCCATTGATAATAAAATCTGCAAGTCAAAGTAGATAAATCCTGATGGTCCATAAGAAATAAATGGAGCTCCACACTATAATGTTTAATTTTTCAGTTCTAATGACTAGGATCAGAAGTTACATTAATGATATTCCTACACAAATAGAGGTTTTCCCACAAAGAACGATCATAACATAGGCAAATCGTTACTGAGAATTTACTACTTGCAGCTATTGATAATGAGTATATTTTGATAACTAACAGGTTAAGCAACTTGCAAATTATGTAAATTGACAAGCTAAATAACCAACTCTTATCAAACCAAATCACCCACACACTCACACACTCACTCACCCATTCACTCACACTCTCATTTACTCATTCACACTCTCACACACTCACTCACCCATTCACTCACACTCTCATTTACTCATTCACACTCTCACACACTCACTCACCCATTCACTCACACTCTCATTTACTCATTCACACTCTCACACACTCATTCACCCATTCACTCACTCACACTCTCATTTACTCATTCACACTCTCACACACTCATTCACACTCTCATTTATTCACTCACACTCTCACACACTCACTCACACTCTCATTTACTCACTCACACTCTCAGTAACCACCAAACTAACTAACCACAAGGGAGAGAGAGGACTGGACAAACCTCACTGCTGCCTGCCTGGGTCATATTAAAACACCCTGAGTTTTTAGTGTTTTTTTATTTTTTTTTTAGTTGATCATTTTTCCCGTCATTGTCAGTGTAGTGAAAGTTAATGGATCCCTCACTGTTGTCTGGGCAAATATCTTCAAATTAATTCTTATTTTCAGTGTTTTCGTTGCCCTCTTCCTTCTCCCCTCCTCACCCAGTCGCCTCACCCACTCCTCACCCACTCCTTCGTCTCCTCCAAATCCTGTGAATTCGTAGGGAAGGTCTTATGTATACGAGAGTGACATATCCACCTGTGTATTGCCAAATTGTATGGTTGGTTGGTTACTTAGTTAGTTTGTTAGTTATTTACGTTATTAAGTAGATAGGTAGGTAGGTAGGTAGGTAGATAGTTTTTCTGTTAGTATTATTGTTAGTAAGCTAGTTAGTTATCTAGTTAGTTAGTTAGTTAGTTAGTTAGTTAGTTAGTTAGTTAGTTAGATGGTTAGGTAATAATTGAGTAGAATTATTGCCTCTTACGTCACTCATGCTATGAAGGTCTTAGTTGGGGATTTAGAATATAAAGAAAAAGGGAAGTATAATAATTATAAGCCATCATTATATTCTCAAATCCCTTTTTTTTTTTTTTGGGGGGGGGGGGTAACATTAGTCTCTGCCTTTCCCTTCCACCCGCGGCGACTAAAAGAAGTTGCAGGATAGGAATGATGTTAAGGGGAAACTGTCTTGTTGGTGAATTGGAAGGTCTCTGTATTCCTCCAAACCATGCCACGAAACAGATCCCCTATTTAGTACCATTGAGAGTGTCTGTTTTTTTTATAAAGTTTGGAGGAATCAGTAGCGTATACCAAGAGATTCTCCCGTTAAGATCCATATCCCCTGGTGGGTTGATATGCCACTCCTGCTGGGAAGGGTATTGTCATCGTTTGAGCAAGACTGGATTGTGTTGATAAGAATACAAGTGGTGTGTTTCCTAAAGAGGAGTGCCATATCCTTTTCTTCCCTGCACAGATAACACACAAGTGATTTTATAGTTTCAGCTGCATTATTTTACTTCTATCAACTATAGAAATGCGATTAATGCGTGGAAGTTATACATATGTCATATTTTATCGTCTTACGTTTGTCCCATAATATTAATAGTATAATAATTGTAAGGTGTTGCTCATGAGATATTTGTTATTGTTTATTTTTATATTGCTTAACCTTAGGATATTTGTATGATTTCCTCTGATAAACACAATATTCTGATATTAATGGGAGAACACGCAACTTTGCTTAGCCAATGTTAACAGGTCACAAATGAACTAAGTAAAAAATAATAGCCAGTTGCTGTGTCCCACTTCAATGCTTGGGATCGATGTGTAGCAAATACCCCCTTGTGCATCTCAGACCTCTAGTTAGTTGATACGACTTGCTTCTAAACATTGTCATCATTCTATGTTGATTGTTGGTTTAGACAATGCGAGTACTTCATTTGCCTTAGCCCTGACCCACAAGAAAGTTATGCGTGCCTTGCCGACGGGAATATCGCTTCTGAATAATTAGATAAGCTGATATTATCTAAACTATAACGTGGAAATCACCCGAAGCGGAGAAAGAGTTAATTCACACTTCACCCGAGACTGGTTTTAATACTTTCCTTCCGTGTTGCTTGTGGCAGATTGGGAAGGTGTGTGTGTGTGTGTGTGTGTGTGTGTGTGTGTGTGTGTGTGTGTGTGTGTGTGTGTGTGTGTGTGTGTGTGTAAGGAAGAGATGGAGCTTTTGCAATGCAGAATGAAGAAATTAATTGTATTTTATATCCACAGTCATGTATGTTTGGTCATTATTTTTTTGGGGGGAAAATTGGAGACTTCATATTTCTTCAAAATCTGCCACAAAACAAACCCATTCACGGATTGAGTCTGTTCAGTAGCACAGTTGGAGGAATCGGCAGAGTAGCTCAACATTTTACTGACAATGCATTGCCCCTTTAATTAAGAACAGAAAGAGAATCAAATTTATGTGAACAGTCTTTAATAATACTGTAGTAGCCATAGTCTAGTCCCTCCCTGATTCCCTTCTGGCTAACAACAACAACAACAAAAACAACAACAGCAACAATAACAACAACAACAACAACAACAACAACAGCAACAATAACAACAACAACAACAACAACAACAACACATCAAAAATCCCTCCTAAGCATTACACCCCATTGCTCGTCATCGCACGTTCCCCCATTACCACACCTCATAATATAGTGTGGTATTACGCATCCCATTCCTCACCATTTCTCACCTGCTTCTATTCCCGCTTGTGTTGGTTGTGTTATCAGTAGTGGGCCTCGTATCACACTCGCTTATCATGCACCCTCCACCATAATTATCAGGGTCGATTATCCTCCGTCTCCCTCATATCACAGTCCATTATCATACATACACCTTCCTCATATCTCATTCTCATCCATCACATATACACGTCTCACTGCTTGCTGCTACCCTCATCACACTTCACTCCAATCATCACACTTCACTCCAATCATCACACTTCATTCCATCATCACACTTCAGTTCACATCACCATCACCACCACAATAGCAACAAATACCACCATCACCACTACCACCTCCACCACTACCAATATTTACTCCACATGTCAACTATTGCTCCCATGCATCAACCATACCACTTCCTCTACCACTACTATCACTACAACAATCACTATGTACTCCACATTGCTACTATTACTCCTACTCAACACCCATATAATTTTCTCTACTACCACCACCACTACTATTACTACCACCACCACCACAAGTACTACTACCACCACCACCACCTCTACTACTACTACTACTACTACTACTACTACTACTACTACTACTACTACTACTACTACTACTACTACTACTACTACTACTACTACTACTACTACTACTACTACTACTACTACTACTACTACTACTACTACTACTACTACTACTACTACTACTACTACTACTACTACTACTACTACTACTACTACTACTACTACTACTACCACCACCACCTCCACTTCAACCACCACCACTACTACCACCACCACCACCACTTCTACCACCACACCTAACTCATACTCCAGCTGGCCAACATTACATACACCGTCACTACCTCACTCAGATAACATCAAAGTGAACGATGCATTCACATACAAGTCGTTCAGGCTGGTTATTAGGAACGAAATTTCTCTCCTTTTCGTTCCTCCCCTGGCTGGACTCGTTTTCGGGAGCACATCCACCAAGTGTGCTCAGATAGGAACCATAGTCTTTCCATACGAGCTTAGGTAAATAAATAAATAAATAAATAAAGCGAGAGTTGGATTCACTCATTATTCACTCGTGTAGAAATTATCTAGGCTCGTCATGAATTGTATTATAACAGGGTAATATTTTCATGGCAAAAACATTTATCTGTATAGTGCCTTCATTGCCAAACGCACATCCAATAAGAGTTCCTCCTCCTGAAAATTGTGTTTGTTTCTATGCACACGTCCCATTATAAGAAGGCAAGCTGTGCACAGATGACTTGGGAAGATAAAAGATTTACTCGCGCACCTCAAACTGCACACAACTTGAGAGATGGAAGTGAAGGGAACGTCGTATATCTCTGCTATCTCATTGTTATCTGCATACCCTGATCTGGGGATAACGCGGTGGGACTACTAATATGATGGATTATGTTTCCAGTCGCGTCCTCTAGATGGAGGGGGGGGGAGCCGGGGAGGGGGGGGACGAGGGGGGGGAGGGAGTAGTAGGAGGGGAGGCAGGGGAGGGAGTGCACATGGGGTAGGTGGAGGGAAGAGAGGAGAGAGTAAAAGGCTCGAAGGAAGGATACCTATATACCATATTCAGGAAACCAAATTAATTTTCGGTAGAATAATGGATAGAGCTTCTGGCTTTGCCTTTATTGGGATGCCGACTGGGTTAGCTGTTGGTTGGGATCAATTTTTTTGGTGTCACCTGCCAGATCAGCTCAGAAAATTGGCTTCATGACCAGAGGAGTCCTTCAAATATTGCCACGAAACACACACACACACCTATATGGAAGGAGCTTGTTTCGTGGCATGGTCAGGAGAAATCAGAAGCCTCCAATTATCATACACAAGCACAGGGTCCTTAATGTTTACTCGTCTTGTCAGCCAGAGGAGGAGGCGGAGTACCTTGATGCTGAATTAATAAATGAAGAGTATTTTCATTTTTTTTTTTTTTTTTTTTTTTTTTTTACTTCTGGAGGAGGGTTAGCGTACTGTACACACTCCACCTCAATAAGAAAATATCACTAAAATCATTGAAATGGTGACCCTCTCTATATTATTATTATGTCTGCATGCATCCGTGAGAGTATTCGTTTATTATGTTGTTGTTTGGTGGTGAAGAATATTTCCCTCGACTAGTAGAATTTGCCTTCAGTTTTATAGTTAGTAGAAGTGTGTGTGTTATCTTGTCTTGCATCTCTCTCTCTCTCTCTCTCTCTCTCTCTCTCTCTCTCTCTCTCTCTCTCTCTCTCTCTCTCTCTCTCTCTCTCTCTCTCTCTCTCTCTCTCTCTCTCTCTCAAATTATCTACTTCACCTTCTCCTCAGTTATATATTTTTTTCTTTCTTACTATAATTTCCTCTTCTGCTCACTCCTGTCCAACTCAACCTCTTCTACAGTATTTTTTTTTACTTTCGCTTCACATATTTCTAGTTTATTTATTTATTTATTTATTTATTTTCTTTAATCCTTTATCTGTCATACCTAGTCTTTCAATATAATCTCCTTTTTCCTCTTACCTATTTTCCTCACAATTTCTTCCTCTATATTCCTCGCCTCTTTCCCTGTTCTTCATCATTCCCTCCTCCTCCTCCTTCCATTTTTATATGTTTATACTTTACTTTGGTCTATCCTATGTTACTCTATTTCACCATTTCTTCCTTCATTTCTTCCCTTCATTATATTCTCCTTTGGTACTTATTCTAATCTTCCTTTTGTTTCCCTCCCAAACCTCTCCTCTTCTCTTTCCCCTTCTCCTTCTTTTACCCTTTTCAATCTGTTCTCCTCGTACTCTCATTTAATGTTTCCTCTACCCTTCTTCTCCTCTTCTATTCCCTCCCTTTATTTTTATTTATTTTCCTCCACCACCCACTCTTCTTTTTCTTCCCATCCTCCATCCCTCTCCTCTCTTCCCATCCTCCCTCGCTCTCCTCTCTTTCCATCCTCCATCCCTCTCCTCTCTTTCCATCCTCCATCCCTCTCCTCTCTTTCCATCCTCCCTCGCTCCCCTATCATTCTTCCCCTCCTCCTTCCTTCCCTCCTTCTCCTCTCATTCCTCCCCTTTTGCCCTTCTCACTTCTCTCTCCCTCCCACTTCTCATTCCTCTGCTCCCTCTCCTCCTTGCCTCCCTCTCGCTCCTCTGTGTCGCCTCTTCCCTCTCTCCCTCCCCCCTCACGTGTCCTCCTCCTCCACCACCTCCTCCTGCTGCTCCCTAACCCTCAAGTGCTACCTTCCTCGACCTTGCTGGAGGGTGTGTTGGTATGGATGGTGGCGGGGTGAACAACTGGACAAGATGCAGTTTTTATTCTCTCTCTCTCTCTCTCTCTTTCTCTCTCTCTATCTATCTATCTATCTATCTATCTCTATCTATCTATCTATCTATCTATCTCTCTCTCTCTATCTCTCTCTCTCTCTCTGATTATCTCTTTCTGTTTTATTTATTTTCCATTATTACTTTGTTGTTTCTCTATTCTTTGAGAACATCTGAGGACATTTGAAGTCTCCTGTGTCCTACATCATCAAGGCCAATAATTTTCGCCTTTTCATTCTACAGAAATGTTACCACCCGACAAAAAAAGGTGTTTTACGGTTTCCAGAGATTTCCAAATCTTACAAACCTCTACACATTCATTCACTCACAGAATATATATATATATATATATATATATATATATATATATATATATATATATATATATATATATATATATATATATATATATATATATATATATATATATATATAATAATAATAATAATAATTATATTCATTAGTAATCACAAGTACACGTGTTTTATATAATTGCAGAATAACTCGCAAGGAAAATGAAAAACGGTATTCCGTTTTTCATTTTCCTTGCGAGTTATTCTGCATATACACACACACATATATATATATATATATATATATATATATATATATATATATATATATATATATATATATATATATATATATTGTAATAAGATGATGAAGCTTCCTTACCAAAGCATTGTACATTAATTCTCCGGGGAGTTATTCAGTTACTTGTAATAGATTTATGCCCATTGACTATCCGAGAGCCATTACTGCACACAGCCACGAAGAGCTTAATATGCAGGAGAAGTTGTGCGACCCCTAACCCTTATGAGTGAGGCTAACAGCAAACTGCGAAAACATTCACAGAAACCACCCAAACATCTCAGCCACATTTGGTCAAAGTCGTTATATCATTATGGTAATATGTTGTCATAATATTTTAGCATGAGCAATGTTTACGTTCTTTTTCACATTTCACAGTTCGTTAGGCAGATTGTAGTGGAAACCGGAGACCTCCTTCACCACACACACACACAGACATACACACACATACACACACATACACACACACACACACACACACACGCTCTCTCTCTCTAACACAAGAAAATATTGATGGTCACGTGTTGCTGGACACGAGTCGGGTTCTTTTGCCTATAAAACTATACAGGAAAATTAACCATCTTTTTAATATGATGGCGTGTGTGTGTGTGTGTATGTGTGTGTGTGTTTGATGTCGCTGTGTACCCGCGTGCGTTTGAGCGTATCTGTGTGTGCGTGTGCGGTGCCTACGAAATGAACTCTCGTGCGATGTTGTGTTAAACAATATTGCACATCAGACGTTGGCATCTGAGAAATGGTGGAGACTCGTGCCAAACCTACCCAAGCAAGACGAGTCGGACTGTTATTTCCACATCTGTCTCTGTCTCCTTTAGAGTGGCTTTTGCAGTCTCTAGACACCCAGAGACAATTAGTTTATCTCAAAGTTTATAATGCTTTAACGTTTTATACCCCAGTGAGTACTTTCCAGTCTGATGAAGCCGAGTTTTGATTTTAAATTATATATTTATATATATATATATATATATATATATATATATATATATATATATATATATATATATATATATATATATATATATATATATATATATATATATATATATATATATATATATATATATATATATATATAGTTCGTAATCTCAGTGAGTGTAGACATATTGAAAATTGTTAATAAGTGATCGCGAACGCACACACAAACACATTTGTGCACTATATCAATCAATCTATTTATCTATCTACCTATTTATCCATCTATCTATTTATCCTCTACTCTCGACCTCAATCCTAAACCCATTCATCACATCTCCTACGGAACCCAACCCAACACAACCCAACCTAACCCAACCTTACTCTATGCATTAATAGACTCCCTATAGGTAACCCATCAGCCCCTATGAAAGGCGCCTCTTTAGTATGCCTACCCATCCCCACTTACCATACTCAGCCTCACCACTTTGCACCTGACCAACCCGTTACCTTATCCATTATTCCCATCGTGCATGTATAATTGAAATTGGCTTTGGATTCGTACATCTGGAACCAGCCCATCTTACGGTCATTCACCTTCACAACACAACAGCAACAGGTATCCTTCCTTCTTATTGGAACGACAAAACAATATGTGTTTATGCAAATTTGGCCAATTTGAAACAGCCAGGGAAAGAAGCGTGGATAGTCAAGATATCACTATAATTGAAGAAAACGCTGAATATGACTAATTGAAGATGAGTCCAGCTAACATGCAGAAATATTCATCTTTCCTTATTGATAATTTGAATGTGTGGTCACTTGACTTCATCACCTCTTGAAAGTCGTAAGGAAAAGTTTCATAATAGAAGTGTCAGAACCATTGTGGGTCTCGCAGATCTTTCTGTTTATAAATTATATACATGATTGACGTTGCCTTCCTTAAATATTATGTGGTATTCGATGAAGAACTTTTATGTAATGCACGAAGATCTCAGAAACATAGTGAGTTGGACAAGCGAGAAAACAATTTTTGAAACAAAAATATCCCCATCCATATCTTTTTAACTAACAAATTTACTTAACCAAACCTAACCTAACCTAAGATGCCTTAAATAACTTGAAATAAACTAACCTAACCTAACCAACCCTAGCAGACACTTTATGGTTGTGTGAGTTTGAGTTGACCGTGTGTGGAAATGATGAATATCTCTCCTTTATAGTTCCCTTCACTCTTCTTCCCATGACACCTGCTTTCCCATTCATACCTGTACACCGCTAACCCATAGTTAAATATAACGCATTATAGATAACCTTGTTTGAGAATATTAAAAATCTCCATTCATCTCCTCCCTCTCCATTTCCCTCCATTCCCTCCTGTCTCTCATTCCATGCCCTCCTTCCTTCCCCCTCTCCCCTCCTTCTTTCCCTTCCTCCCTCCCTCCCTCCCCTCCTTCTTTCCCTCCCTCCCTCCCTCCCCTCCTTCTTTCCTCTCTTTCATGACACCTTTCCCCACCCGATTCAAAGTTTTACGCGACTATGCAAATTTGAGGGAGGTCGCCCCTGACACTAACCGCGATAGATGTCCTCGTCGATTGGGCAGGAGAGGGGCGGGTAATAAAACTGTCGGGTTAGTTTAGTGCATCTCGGAGCGTCAGTCATGCCCTCCCTCTGTGATTAAGGTTCATTATTGGCTGCCTAAGGTGGTAAATTTCTCGGTCCCTCTTTTGGAAGGGTCCATAGTGGCTGAATCCTCACACACACTTTATCTTTCATCCTCGCCGCCGCCGCGACACCACACCACACCACACCACACCATACCATACCACATCACACCACACCACACCACACCATACCAGACCACACCATACCAGACCAGACCTCCTTGATTTCTCACTCCGGCTGGGTGGGTGGCTGGCTGGCTGGTGTGTTGGATGAATTTTCACTTTATTTCACGTGTCGTCAGTGTAATTTCACCCCATTTCATATATGGTTAGGGATATTTCACGTAATGTCAAGGGTAGGTAGTGGTCGTGATCTATAATACTAAATAGGTTTGTGTAATTTCACGTTTCTTGACATGCAGTCATTGAAATTTGCCTTTATTTCACGGGTGACGCACGCAGGATTTACGTTACATCACAGATAATGCAACATTTCCTCACGAGCTGTTTAGTATATTTACAATGTATTCTTTATGTATGTACTAATTCCGTTCTTTTATTCTCTTGGGGTTGGATAAAATTTAACTTGGAATTTCATGTGTTTTATGAATGAGAAAGCACTTTATCTTAGTAAGTACGTCGCTTTATCAAGTGTGGATAGACACACAATTTTGTTAAATTTTTGTCTAGTAGATGGATTGTCTAGTGGATGGATTTTTTTGTTATTTACGTTTACAGGTAGTGAATTATAAATACAGTGTATCACATATAAAAGATTACAAGGTGCAAATTTAAGACATTGTATTTCTCAAAGATGACAGTGGAACAATGGTCACTTGATGTCTACTTCTTGCATATTTTTAAATGAATAATCTTAGTAACTCATTCTATTCCAGATTAGTTTGGAGAAATTGAAAGTCCCACAATTTTATCAAGAACAAAATTAATGCTTCCCTTAGTTGATTGTTGGAGTGAAGCCCGAACACATCTATATTAGTGACGGATGCAATGGAACTTTATGTGTGATGCTACAGTAACTAAGTCGTCAAATTTATCTCACACTGTTTTGCATGGAAAAGCTCTTCTCCTTTAAATTAAGCACTTTGTTGTTGTCTTCATTAAAGCTCCTCTCAGACTCGTTACACTGGTTTGGTCCATCTCAAAATCGCCCACACACGGAGGCGATAGAGTAAAATATAAACATGCAACACTTTAATTGAATATATTTAGACATACAACATTTTAATCGAATACATATCAACATACAACACTTTAATCGAAAATATATCAATATACAAACAACACTTTAATCAATCTAATATTAGGGGAGGTGTAGGGGAGGTGGCTGAGTGGTTAGTATTCTGGACTCATAACGTAGAGTCGGGAGATCGATCCTCTCAGGTGAGGGCCTGAGAATATTTACTCTTTCGATTTGAGAGTCAGGCACTAACTATAAGGCTACCGAACGTCGTAAAACACCCTCGCTGGTACCATAACAGCTGTAGTATTTGGGAATTACCCTCACTTCCCTCCCTCTGTGGCTGGGTACCAGTTCGGAAGTCGTGACGTGTGTGTATGTGTGTATGAGCAACAGTTGACCTGGGCCACGGTAACGGGCTTGAACAGTACTTTAATTAATCGAATATGTATATCGACATACAACATTTTAATCGAATATATATTAACATTCTAGAGCACTTTAAACAAACATAAACATACAACACCTTAATCGAATATTAACATAGAACATTTAAATCTAATTATGATTTTCGGAAGTTTGCTTGCTTCTTTGATTGTTAGTTAGTTAGTTTTCTTGTCCTACATGGAATTCCTTATAAGGCAGAGCATGTGGCAAAGATCACTTGAGCGTCAAAAGATCTTTATAAATTGGACTGTTTATAATTTTATCTTAATGAAATAAAGAGGTCACTCATTCAACCTATTTATCTTTTTATCAATAATCTATCTATTTATCTATCTATCTCCTTATCAATCAATCAATATATCTATCAAACAGTATCCCTAAATATTTATCCATCTCCTTATCCATTTAACTATCTACCTAACCTATTTATTTATCTAACAGCATCTTTATCAATCTATCTATTTCTTTATCGATCTCTCTATCAACTCATATCCCATAGTGAAGTAGATCATTCATTATACTGGCATAAATAAATAACTCAACAAAGTGACTTTTATACTATACACGTGTTGCCTGAATTTTTCCCTGATAGACTATACACTCGATGGATGCTGAGGTTCGACCGTCTTTACTGACCACATAAATCTTCTCTGTTTTTCATGCTTAAAGGTCTTAATTCTGAGTTATTCGCTGGCTTTAATGGTTAAATTCTACTCTGCTTATCGTGGTTAATGGCTGGGCTTCCATCGCGTCTATAAGCCGTGGGTGATGAAGGAGCTTGAGCTGATTTACTTGGGTCTCTCTCTATTTTTAGCTGTGATTACGTAGTTGGTCGTAGCTTTATGACTCCCGGGATGACGTTACAAGGAGTGGAAAATACTGGATGGTGTTTTACGTAAAATTATGGAAGCGGATGGAAGTATACCAGTGTACATAAAGATTGGGGGGATGGAGGTATTATGAACTCGTTCTTTGATTTATTTTTGAACCTGTAATTATGTAGTTTTTTTGTAACTTTGATGACTTCTAGGATGATGTTACGAAAAGTTGAAAATACCAGATGGATCTTTAAGTAGAATTTAAGAATAGGATTGAAGTACACATAAAGATTTGAGAATAGATATCTTTGCTTTCATTTGGATTATAAACTCTTGATTATATTCTTGTGTTCCTAAAAAAATAAAAAATATTCTCTACGTTAGCCTTACATAAATTTACCTGTTAAAATCCAACTTTACGAATATCAGAGCAGGTCTCGTCTTGTGTGTGTCTGGTAGAAAAAAAATCGACTGCCATAATCAGTTGTAAAAATATTTGCTTATATTTTTATTATCTTGGTTATCATTTTTTTTTTCTGGTAATAACTGATGGTCTACGAACGTTCTCTATTCTATTTGGCCTTTAAGTTACTGAATTGTTCAAGGTTAAATAAGTTATATCTCAAAGACCAGGTAGAGAAAAACACGAACAACTAACTATCTCTTATTCTGCCGGAACCTCTTATGTTTGTTTTTTTCACCGGTAGCTACTAGTAGGTCATTCATTTAGTTGGATACGATTCCTTCAGCGAACATCAGTGCGTTGGAGACAATAACAAACAATAACAAACAGTATTAACTATAAAAACAAGTCATCTTTCTAAAGTAAGCGATATTCTATTAGCCTTCTTTATGTAGATGCCAGCACACATTCACTTCTACTAACCCACTCTTACCCATCAGTCACTGGGGGTGATCTGACGCCCATCAGCGGGTGGGAATTAGCTAGAATCTCCTACTGTCCGCCTCAGGGGTGAATGAAAAGCAGGAGGAGGATAACAAGAGGGAGGAGGAGGAGGGGGAATACAAGGAGGAGGAGGAGGAGAAGGAGAATGAGAAGGAGAAGGAGGAGGAGGAGGAAAGGGAAAGGAGATAGTAGAGGTGGAGGAACAGGGAGAGGGATAATCTGGAGGCAAGAAAGGAAGACGAAGAGATATTGAAGAAATAACAGAAACAGAGGATTGAAGAAAAGTACAGTAACACGATTAGACAAAAAGGAAGAAAAAGAAAGCAGAGGAAATACAAGAAGAAGAGGATGGAGAGAAAGAAGTGTTTAAATATAGAATAAGAAGAGAAATGAGTGAAAGAAGTGCTAGAAAATAGAATAAGAAGAGAAATTAGAGAAAAAAGTGTTAGAAAATAGAATAAAAAGAGAAATGAGAGAAAAGTGTGCTAGAAAATAGAATAAGAAGAGAAATGAGAAAAAAGTGTTAGAAAATGGAATAAGAAGAGAAATAGTAGTTGGAGGAGGAATAAGAGACAGAGCCAGAAGGGAAAGAGAAGGAGAATGAAGTTAGAGGGTTGGTGGTGAATTGTGGAAGGGTGAAAGGGAGTATTAGAAGAAGAGAAGGAGCAGTAGCCCAGTAAGCAGGAGGAGGTAGGTGGTGGATGCAGCTACTCAGAAAGGTAGCCGCTCATCAGACCAATCAGAGAGTATTATCGGGATATCTCGCTCTTAACCAAGCCACGGTGGATGGTTGGTTGGTTGGTTGGTTGCTGGGAGGGAGAGGGAAGGGCCAGCGAGAGAGGGAAGGGTGAATGGAAAAGGGAAGTGGAAGGAAGAGCAAAAGAAGAAGGGTGTAAATGGAATGACAATTGAAACGAAAGAGAAAAAGGGATATATATATATAAAAGGGAACGAGGGAGACAATAGGGAGAGAGAATGAAAAACTGATGGAGTGGAGTTGATTTAGTTCGGATGTGTATGGAAGAAGTAAAGTAGAGAAGAAAAAATATACAGGGTTTAGTGAAAATGGGAGGATAGGAAGTGGAGAGAGAAGAGAAGGAACGTGAATAAAATGAGAAAGAGAGAGAGAGAAAGAGAGAGAGAGAGAGATAGATAGATAGATAGATAGATAGATAGATAGAGAGAGAGAGAGAGAGAGAGAGAGAGAGAGAGAGAGAGAGAGAGAGAGAGAGAGAGAGAGAGAGAGAGAGAGAGAGAGAGAGAATGAACTTGGGAGTATGAAGGTAGTAATTAAATGAAAAAAAGAAAAGAAAATTACAAGAGAGTGAGGGAAGGGATTGGGTAATTGAGTTTCGAACCAACCTTCATTTTATATTTCGAGTTTTCAATATGACAAAAAAGTTCAGTGAGGTTTTAGTTTTTCTTTAACTGATGAAATAAATTACCCTTCAGCAGCTTTGGCAGTAAATTAGTCTCATTTTCTATCATGATATTGGAAATTTTGTGCAATATATAGTTAGCAAAAATGAACTTTTCAGCATATGCAAACCGACATTATTTTTTTTTACTTAATAATGGTTTCTGTATGGATGCATGGATGAGTCGAGGAGGGGCCAGTAGAACAACAGCCTCTTGTGTCTAAAATATATATAGGATTGTCTGTCTTGTACTGTACGATGCCTCCTCACAACATTCCCAAAATATCACAGGTAAAGTGTTTGCCCCTCAACGATACAACAGTGAGATAAACCAGCCAAGCCAAGCCAGGAACACAATATTCCTGAAGGGGGAAAAAAACATCACAAAAGAAACACCTATTGTACAAGTAGCTGCTGTCTTTTCTTTTCCTTCTTCTCTCTCTCACTTTCTTTCTTTCTCTCTTTCTCTCTCTCTCTTTCTTTCTGTCTGTCTCTCTCTCTCTGTCTCTCTCTCGTTCTTTATTTTTTTCTTTCTCTCTCTCATTCACTTTTTTTCCTCGGTTTCTAAACTTCTTATTTTTCATTTTTTCCTCTCTTTCCATTATTACTTTCTTTTCCTGGTGTTAGAGACCGTTTCTACAATAATTATCATTCATTCTGCCTTCATGTTTATTATGTCTGTACTTTTTACCCTTGTTTATCTCTCTGTTGATTGTTATTTTCCTCTCACCGTAAGTATTTTCCTGGCTATTAAAACGACAGACCCCGTTCCTGTATACTTCCCACTCCTCGGGTGGTCTAGTCGGATACAACGGAATGTTTACTTGTGTCGGCTGTGTCCTCGCTACCAAAGACATATGGACGGTACTGTACACTCATGCCTGAACTTTATTTCTATTTAAGGGGGTGGTGGGAGTAGGGGACAGGTTTGGGGTGTGTGGGAATAGGGGGACAGGGTTGGGGTGGGTAGAAAGCATGACACCTATTCCCGCACCCAGCAACACTTATATTGGATGTGTGTGTAGCCGTTCGTGAATTATTATTATTAAGTATTGGCATTAGAGAAACGCCTAATTATGCACAGGGAATGTACTTACGCCCCTCTTTGCTTCACGCCTGTCAGAGTACCCAGGGAAAGCGAGAAGCGTAGAGAAAATGAGAAGAGTGTGTCAAAATACAATGAATGTTAAAGGGAGAGTATACTTTGGGTACATTGGAACACCCTGATTCCTCCAAAGTATGTCAAGAAACAGCACCATATAAACAAAAATAATGGAGATCTGTTGCTTGTCATAGCTGGGAGGAATCATTATCTTCAAAAATGACTGAACTATACCCTACCCTTGAAGGGATTATATACTGTACGTATTTTTGATTCATTAAAGCGCCTTGATGCCTCCAAAGTATGCCAGGAAACAGAACTAGATTAACGGAAAGAATGGTGGCCTGTTGCTTAGAATAATTTGGAGGAATCAGTCGCTCCAGATTTACCAACACTTTAAACGACCCGCCCCTTTAAAATTAAAATAAGCTGCTTATGGTAATGCCAATAATATTCCTAAACATTTAAAAGCGCGATACATTGTTTTAAAAGACGCGTCAAAGAATTATTTACGGTAATTCTTTTCATTCGTGATAAAAAATAGACTTGATGTAAATATTAAAAACCTAAGCATATAGTTATAATCAACCCTTAGAGACACTGTGATCGATTGTGTATGAAAAGTGGATGTTTCTGATTCATCCTGACTTGGCCACGAAACAAACTCATTCCATATAGGTGGTGTTTCGTGGCAATATTTGTAGGACTCATTTATCTTCAATTATCTGACTACATCACAGGGTTCCTTAATTAAACCCCCTCCCATTGCCTCTATCACTTCAATATCATTCTTCCTCACTTTATTTTTCCTTCTTATTATTCCCTCTTCCTTATTCCCGTTCTCTCCATCATTCTCTCCTTTATCACTTTCTCGATTCCTTTCTCGCCATCATTATCTCTTCTCTTCATTATCATTCTTCCTGACTATATCATTTCTTTCTATCATCTCTTTCTTCATTATTCCCTTATTCTCCATCAATTCATTTTCCTTACCCTTCCATTCTCTTCCTTATTCCCGTCCTCCCATCATTCTTTCTCCCTCTTCATTATTCCCATCCTCCCATCGCTTTATTATATTCTATCACTCCCTCTCTTCTTCATTATTCCCTTCCTCCCATCGCTTTATTCTATTCTATCACTCCCTCTCCTCTTCATTATTCCCATCCTCCCATCACTCTCTCCCTCCCATCACTCTTTCTCCCTCACTCTATCCTCAACTTGTGGTCGATTACTGGTTGAGCTCTGATCTATTTAGATAAAGCTTCCTAGTGATTGTGCCAGTGTGTGTGCGTGTTGTGTTGTGTGTGTTTGCGTGTGTATAATGTGTGTGTGTGTGTGTGTA
Organism: Petrolisthes manimaculis; assembly: GCA_034508575.1. Lineage (NCBI taxonomy): Eukaryota > Metazoa > Arthropoda > Malacostraca > Decapoda > Porcellanidae > Petrolisthes > Petrolisthes manimaculis. Next base: position 17,652 of record JAWZYT010006778.1, read on the forward strand.
TAATGTGTGTGTGTGTATGTGTGTGTGTGTGTAGACATGAGGGATACTATCTGCTGTTTCTTTGTGTATGTGTGAGCTAATTTTGTTAGCTTTTGTACATAGGGTATGTGTCCAGTGTTTGTTTGTGTTTTTAGTGTGTGTGAGTGTGTGTGTGTACGATACGTGTGTGTGTGTGTGTGTGTGTGTGTGTGTGTGTGTGTGTGTGTGTGTGTGTGTGTGTGTGTGTGTGTGTGTGTGTGTGTGTGTGTGTGTGTGTGTGTGTGTGTGTGTGTGTGTGTGTGTGTGTGTGTGTGTGTACGATACGTGTTGTTCAGTCTGTTCTTGCATGCGTAAGTAATTGCATGGGAGAGCAATACATATGTACATCTGGACGTCACCTGTTCTTCCTTTGTTCTGGCTTGAGCTAAATTCTTGTGGGTACAGTCGCGAACAATAATTTCCTCTCCCACAGCCTGTTGTTCTTCACTCTGTTTGTTAATGAGACTCACTTTAGACACACTACTTATCTCGTCAGTTATAACAGCTCTGTCAAAGTAAACATAAGCATTACACTACAACAGCTACGGTTTAAGAATGTAAATGTATCTTATGTCTGTTTAACCAATCAGAAAATAAACGTAATTACTGCACGCGACTGTACTCGTGTGTGTGTGTGTGTGTGTGTGTGTGTGTGTGTGTGTGTGTGTGTGTGTGTGTGTGTGTGTGTGTGTGTGTGTGTGTGTGTGTGTGTGTGTGTGTGTGTGTGTGTGTGTGTGTGTGTGTGTGTGTGTGTGTGTGTGTGTGTGTGTTCACATTACATTATATAAATTATACTTAGTGCATGTTTGCTTACGTACGTGGAGGTGAATGCTGGATGTATTGGCGTGTGCATGTTTGCATTGCATGAGTCATTATCTCCACTCGTGTGCATGTTTTTTCCTCATTACAACACTTCAATTACGGCTGGTTGAAATATAAAACTGTATCGTTATCGATGCATAATATCAGACGTTGTTGCCTCATGTATAATTTTTATAGATTGCGTCGCCTTGTTGATTGCTGGTTACCTGCATGTAAATACCACACCTCCTATTCATCTTATTCCCGTTGGATCGAGTGCGAATTCTGACGAACTTTCTACATAAAACTGAACAAACTCCCGTCTGCATAATATGACATGTTGCTACTTTGTATTTGCGACTCGTGCTATCTAGATGTACACCTCAGGCAATCCTTTTTTTTACCTTTGAACTCTTGAACAGGTATATGATGAATTTATAACCATGAACTATTTATTACTCTTGTGTTGCATACCTGCATAAAATTTCACAGTTGGAATCAAGAGAGAGAAATTAGTATCTGAAGAGGGACTAAGTATCTCACTTGTTAGAACGTATGAATAACCTCCTCATTGAATAAACTCCTCATTGAATAAACTCCTCATTGTTTGAAGGAGCTAAGTGTACTGCAATATAATGTGGCACCAATGAAGTAACACGTATACACCGCGCACATACACAAGTGATATAAAGGAACTATAGGCAAAGCAAAATTAAGTTTGAAAAAAAGATTGATGAAGTAGAGACAATAATTATTCTCAATTAAGTTTGAAAAAAGGATTGATGAAGTAAAGACAATAATTATTCTCTCTCCACTCTGCCACGAAACAGAGCGACACTGGATGGAACTCTTCTCTGTCGGCTATATAATTTCAATACTCTAAGTACCAACAGATTGTAGTCTCGATGAAGTTCGTAGATAGCCATATACTGTATACTGAGTGTGATTACTTGACTTGACCTTCAGACGTCACAACACAAGCGCTACAAGGCTTGATGATGATGATGCTCTCTGCTTGCATGTGGTAAGGGAACACGCCGCTTGCAATGATGGAAAAATGGAAGCAAACCAATTCCTTCTCAATGATCTGCAAATATATTATAGATAAAATTATCAATGAAAAACTATATGGAAGTCAATCATCACCATCAAAATCATCACCACCACCACCATCATCATCTTCTTCAACACCATCACCATCAAAATCATCACCACCACCACCACCATCTTCTTCAACACCATCACCATCTCCATCATAGTTCATCATCACGTTTGTGTCACAGGATGTTTGCATTTAGGTTTTGTGTGTCTGTGTGTATCCGAAAACAATGATTCCCCGCAACCAATGTGTTTACACCCACAACATTTCGTCTTGGCCTCTGACTCTTGACAGATGATTTTAACTGTACCCAACAACAACAACAACAACAACAACAACAACAACAACAACAACAACGACGACGACGACAATAATAAAACTCTTATCGTGAAATGCTTCGTGTGCAGTATTGGTTGTTGTTGTTGTTGTTGTTTGTTGTTTGTTGTCCGTCCACTCGAGGAGAAAATTAGAAAAAAACATTAATACTCGAATGAACACTTCAAACTCGACAACACAATACGGAACTCTAGTAATGTCTTAATGATTGGTTGTGTGAAATATGAATAAAAAGTCGTCGACAAATATATATATACGAGGAAATCAAAATCAAAATAAGGAAATAATAAAAATAAATGCATACAAAACGTAGAAAAAAAAATCACAATAAACTCAGAGTAGAAACCAAACATAATGATATTCAATAAAATAATAGAGTAAAGGCGAATCAAAAGTTATGGTTCTAGTCTGGTATAATAATAATCTATGAAGAATTGACGATGGACTATAAAAAACCAATACACTGAAGCTTCCAAGACTATAAATTAAGTTTGGGTGGATGATGGATGGACAGGCAAGGAAAAAAAAAGAGTCAGACCTATAGCTTTGCCCTGGGTTGAAGTTCAGTCATATATATATACAGGTGAGGTTGACTGACTTATAGATGCGACAGAGTAAACGTAAAAAAAGGATACCCTGAATAATCATCTTGTGCTTAAAAATCCGCTTAGATTAGAGTGAGGGAAATAAAGATACACCACAAAACGAGAAATGCAACAACAACAACAACAACAACAACAACAACAACAACAACAAACAGACAAGGCTCGACAAATGTTTAATCTTGACGGGACTCTTCTCATCCTTGGCCACAAATCCCACTAAGCAAATCCTGGTACCAAACCACGTCGTCTCCCAAATCGCTTAACCCTCCTTCAATAACACCAAATAAGCCGGACAGCCGTGAAGTTGGTGGAGCCTGCCACAACAACAACAACAACAACAACAACAACAACAACACCCACCATCACCCTGACGGCCCGTCTCTACAAATATTTACCCACTCTGCTTACAGTCGTGGTCAATAATGTCTCACCTGTGCAAAGATCGTCAGGAGATGATAATGTTGTAGAGACGGAACATATGGTTGTGGTAGGCAGACTCCTTTATCTTTCTTATTAAGCCTTGGACGATGTTGATTATCCTGTCGTATATAATCGTCTGGTGTTTGTCCATCTAATTTATCTTACAACCATGCAAGCTGTGATTTGTGGATTACATGGAATATATTTGTTTTGAGGAATTAGATATATGTATGTTATATAAATCTATCTCTTGTAGCCCAAACATTTACTATAAAAAATTACACTACAGGCACGTTAATCTTACCCAACTTTCTTTGAGGGACTACGTGGACATTTCAAGTATAGACAATTTTTTTGATGGACTGTACACCTTCCTCTAGGATGGGCCATCTCGCCACATGCTTCAAGACGCACGCGAGTTTATGCATCCCCTTCGTTTCGTCACGGCACGCCACGGCTCGGGGTGAAGGGGGGGGGGGGGAGGGGGGTGCGGGGAGGGGAGAATGATGGGCGGGTGTGGTGGGTTCCTTTGTTGCATACCCTATGAAAAACGGGATGGGTTGTGGTAAAAGGAAATGACAGATAAAATAAACTGATGCTCTGATATCACACGAGGATTGTTATGGCTTATACACATGGACATATCTTAAGCTGCTAGGATTTCGTTGGTGACTGGTTCCTCCAAGCAGTGCCATAAATCTCACTATGACAGAAAGAGGTGGTATTGTCTATATAAAATATTTGATAACCCACTAATTTATCACAGCATACAGAAATGTAACAATAACAATACCTTACTTTATGATGGTGTGATAGGAGGCAAGGTTCCGATATATGGTAACAAATATTGTATTCACACTTTTCTCTGTGTATGATAAAGTATGACATTAGAAATATACTTCACGTTGTTCCGTTGTCAGTATGAATCATCACATAATAGGCCGTAAATAAATTTAACCCCTCAGCACTTGAGGTGATCTTAATAATTGCTCCGTAATTACTGTACTTGCAAATGAACTGAATATAACACAATAGTGTTTCATAATTCGCTAGAAGTTATTCTCCACTTGAATTACAGATCAACATATAACAACTTCTATTCAGTATGAAGCTGCCAACCCATTTGTAACTCTTCAACGCCTTTCATTTTGTTTTGTACAATCGCAGTGGACCGAAAGAGGCAGACACTTACTTAGCAAGTGTTCGTATGTGATGCAGTAATTTTGAACATGGATTTTATGCAAAGTGTTGACTTATATAGTTCTACCTCTCCCTTACATTTTATCCTATAATTACTGTTTCTAATGTTACCATTGAAGGTGGCGTCAGAACGTGTAGTTGCAGTCAAAAGAAAAACATCCATCCTCCTCGAAGCCGTATATCAGCCTTACCCCCATTTGTGTGTGGTAATCCCAATGGGAAGGAAAAGGATTAAGGGGATATTCTCATGTTGGTGAATTGGTAGGTCTCTGATTCCTCCAAACGATGCCACGAAACAAACGCCTTCAATGGCACAAATAGGGGATCTGTATCGTGGCATAGTTTTTTGGAGAAGTCAGTAGCCTTCCAATTTACCAAAAAAAGAGAATATCCCCTTAAAGGCCTTGAACAGAGAGCAAGGGAAAGCAGGAGAGGAAGAATATAATAAGAAGTGAGCAGATGACTTTCTTTTATGACCACGACTGTACCCTACCTATGTATCTTTCACAGCCGCTGCTCCCTAATAAAGAACATTGAGTCCCACACCGACATCCTCCTGTATGCTTGGTAGCCTCGAGGGTCGCAATTTGTAGTAAGATGATGATGGCCTGGGGACATGCTAGATGAATTTCAACCCTGACTGTGCTGCTGGCCACAAGGAAATCGTCGCACATTAGTTGTATCATGCGGCAATTTGACAGCAGAGTACGGAGGAGATGGACTACCACAAGCTGTTACACACTCTTGCTCTTATAGTAGGCTACTGTCTTCTCCTCTGAACGCTATTATCAATGAAGCTGCTGTTGGTGAATGTGTCGGTATAGCTAGACCACCACAAGCTGTTACACACACATTCTTGCTCTTATAGTATTGTCTTCTCCTCTGAACACTGTTGGTGAATGTGTCGGTATAGCTGGACCACCACAAGCTGTTACACACACATTCTTGCTCTTAGTACTGTCTTCTCCTCTGAACACTATTATCAATGAAGCTGTTGTTGGTGAATGTGTCAGTCTAGCACTAGGCACCTCTCCATCATCCATCATATACCCGTCTCTCTGTAGCGAAAATATCAGCTAACGGAATCATTATCTCCTTATCAGAGTACCGTATTGTACAGTCATGGTCAAAAGTTCTGCAACCTGGTGAATAAAAGCGAGCCATTTGATTGAAACTTATGAACTAATATTGCACAGACCAACAGCTATAGTTAGTTCGGATCATTTTTTCGAAACCATCTCATTGGAAGGTGTTGCAGTGACTATTGACCATGACTGTACAACAACAACACCACCACCACAACACCAACAACACCAACACTTTCATTGTGTCCGACATTACACAGCTAAACCCTTGATTCCTTATGCGTCAATAAAGTGTAAAAGAGCTAATGAACCTGTTCTCGGTGTGTGTGTGTGTGTGTGTGTGTGTGTGTGTGTGTGTGTGTGTGTGTGTGTGTGTGTGTGTGTGTGTGAGTCCTCGGTTACGCACCATTACTCGGCCTGGGGTGATGGACAGATGAATGATGGGTGGCTTGTCTGGCTGGTTGGCTGGCTGGCTGGTTGGCTGTCTGGCTGTCTGGCTGGTTGGCTGTTCAGAGGAGAGGAAGACCAACCTGACTTTTGCTTCGTCACTCCGTCTTATTCCATCACTCCGACTCCGTTCCATCAATCAATCAAACTACTCCCTTTCCTATTCATCACTCCACGCTCTTCTTCCCTTTCTATCACTCCGTTCCATCAATTAATCTACTCCTTTCCATCACTCCGATCCATCTACTCCTTTCTATCACTCCGTTGCATCAATCAATTTACTCCCTTCCTTTCCTACTCATCATTTCACACTCTTCCTCCCTTTCCATCACTCCGTTCCATCAATTAATCTACTCCCTTTCCAACTCTTCACTCCATGCCCTTCCTTCGTTTATCACTCCCCTTCATTATCGTCCACAGCACTCCTTATCAATTTCTGACTCTCTGAATGTTTTTTTTTTTCTATCCTTACATTTACTCTTCTGTTACTACTCCTTTTTTCATTTCCAGTATTCTGTTTCTCTCGGTCCATTATCCACAGTACCAATTACCTTATTTTTATCACTCTTTTCTCTCTCTCTTCTTCTCTTTATCACTCTTTTCTATCTCTTTTCTTCTCCTTATCACTCTTTTCTCTATCTCTTCTTCTCCTTATCACTCTTTTCTCTCTCTCTTCTTCTCTTTATCACTCTTTTCTCTATCTCTTCTTCTCTTTATCACTCTTTTCTCTCTCTTTTCTTCTCCTTATCACTCTTTTCTATCTCTTTTCTTCTCCTTATCACTCTTTTCTCTATCTCTTCTTCTCTTTATCACTCTTTTCTCTCTCTTTTCTTCTCCTTATCACTCTTTTCTCTATCTCTTCTTCTCCTTATCACTCATTCAATAGACATTCACTATAATTTTAAAGATTCAGTGGATAACTTTAGCGAAGATTTGCAGCTTCAAGAAACTACCTGTAAAAAGAAAAACATGATAAAAATTCCTCCAATGACTCGAGTTGAAATGTAATCTTTTTCTTGGCTGGATATTTCAGAACCTTAGCAGAGACCCACTACACATCATATATATATTTTTTTTTATATAGTGAATAGCCTTTGTTACCAAACTCCCTGAGGACGTGCCCATTTTACCCCAAAATATGTTGGTCTCCGGGAAAGATCTCGTCTCAGACTGTTTTTATCTATATTTCAAAAGTATAATTAATTTTATAGTTGTGAAACGAGAGGTTTGTAGTAAATGAATTTATATTTTTTGATGTAAGATAATTTATAGGGAAATATTAACATTTTAAGGAAGAACAACGGTATTTATATTTTGTTTTAACCATAACATCAAGTATCTTCTCTACTTAGCGATTCTATTTCGTGGCCAAGGTTTGGAGGAATTACTGTAAAACCATGTAATTTGCCGACAGCTTTACATGCTCCTTAAAGTCGTATGTATGAGGGCTATTCGGCTAAACTGGGCGTTGCTGTGAGGGAAAAATATTGTGGCATGTTAATGTATTTTCTTTCCGCAAGTGTTTAAATTCCGTTTTTAAAACAATTTTTGGGTTGTTAAGCATCCTAGGGTAATAAATTAAACTTTACCTCACCCCTTTCTTCTCCTTTTCCTATTCTTCATACACACACACACACACACACACACACACACACACACACACACACACACACACACACACACACACACACACACACACACACACACACACACACACACACACACACACACACACACACACACACACATACACATACACACACACACACACACACACACACACACACACACACACACACACACACACACACACACACACACACACACACACACACACACACACACACACACACACACACATACTCTCTCTCTCTCTCTCTCTCTCTCTCTCTCTCTCTCTCTCATCTCTCTCTCTCTCTCTCTCTCTCTCTCTCTCTCTCTCTCTCTCTCTCTCTCTCTCTCTCTCTCTCTCTCTCTCTCTCTCTCTTATCTTTCACCTCTGTTGCCAATAGATTATTTTATCAATCAGGTTTTTATTTCTATCACAAATCCAGTTAGTAACGACCACATTAATAATTTCCCTCAGTCAAATCTCTTGTTAAATACTCCCTGTTAGTCGAAAGATTACAGTAGTAGCATTCACAGTACATAAAGTACAATATAAATCCAAGTGTGATAAAAGTTATGATACGTTTACATGAGGTTAATTTCCTAGTAAGAGTAGTGTGCATCAGATAGCAGATATATTCATTTTATTTATATATATATGTGCCAAGGAAGCCCCAGCGCCACTTTCTTTGTTAACACATTTGTAAATAGTGGCTTGAAGCAAACGTGTTGGTCGATCGATACCTTGCCATTGAAGGAGATAACAACAAGTCAACTGATGCTAGACAATTACATGATATATAGTCATTAGAAGATATTAAACCATCAATAACCCCATGTAGTGTTCATTGACCTTTGTGTGCAATCAGTGACCTCAAGTTTCCTAACAGAGGAATGTATGTACGTAACTGAATCAAAACACCAAACATGATAACATTTAATGGAAGTAGGATAGCATTATGTTTAGTGGTATGATAGTATGACGTTTTTAAAAGATAGTCACATATATTTTAAAGCTGTAGTTTGTACCTTTGATAACACGGAAGCGATTATGGTAAACAAACCACAGCTTGATTACGTTGGAGGTGTGATTCATTTCTGCGATCCCCACGTCGCTGTGAGAGGTGTCAGAATGGGGAAAGATGAAGAAAGCTTGGTGGACTGTTCCTGGGCTGACCGGTTATGTATATGAAAGACAGTAAGCGCCGTTTAACTCTTGTAAAGGAGAGTGAGCTCAGAATAGGAATGAGAGTGCTTGGAACATGTGAGAGAGTGTGTGGTCTGGCCTGAGGAGGAGGTGGTGGTGAGAGAGGTAGACACTGAGTTCTGATGGGGAGCTGTTGTTTTATACACGAGAGAAGAACGGTAAAGAAATTACTGGTAAATAATTTGTTGTCGACGTGTAAATGAATAATTGGATAGTTAAATGACTGGAGTGATGGCAGGATAAATGGAAGAAGAGATGAATGAATGGAATAATAAATTAAGAAGGAAAAATAGTCTTATATATTAAATAGAGGCAGTGAGACAGACAGCAAGACATATGGCATAGAGACAGACAGACAGATAGAATGATCAGATCAATCAATAAATTGATAAACAAACAAATAGCTGCAGTAATTGACCAATAGTTAGACAAATATATCGGCAGACAGGAAACTAAATAAATACCGGTAATATGAACAACATCTGTAGACCAGTTTAGAAATTCTCAAAATTATTTTTATCAATAATACCGGCTAGTTGTAACATACTGTGCCAAAAAAACTCCTGTCTCCTTCCCGTCCCAAATGAAGCAACTAAACGTGCAGTGAATCTGTAGAATTTTGATAAAGCTTTTCCCTGAGGCAGACCGAGACCTGTAACCTAGGGGACGGGGAAGTGTTGGTGAAGCTGGGGCCCGGTTGGGGAAGTGGGGTCAAGTTGAAGTGGAGGAGTCAGACTGAAGTGGAAAGGTATCGGTTGAGGTTGGGTCTGGTTTGGTTGGGGTGGATGTATGGGTCAAGCTGGAGTGGAGGGTTCGTTATGGGGTAGAATGTGAAGGTTGGGAATGAGGAGTCTTTATAGAGTGGAAGCATGAGGTTGGGGTGTGAAGGAAGGGTCAGGAATAGGGGTGGAAGGCTTAGGTGGTTGGGGTGTGGCCAAGAAATAAGTTAGGATGGAGGGGTTGGGGTGTGTCGAAGGGATCAGGTTAGGATGGAGGAGCTGGGGTGTGGCGAAGGGGTCAGGTTAGGATGGAGGAGCTGGGGTGTGGCGAAGGGGTCAGAGGTCAGGGCGGAATAGAGGGGTCAGTTCTGAGGTGAAGGCGAGTTGAGTAATATCATACTTTGAGAGAGGGAAAATAATAGCCAACAACAACTCATACCTGCACGCATATCTCGACGGACGCTCACTGGGGGAAAAAATATATACCATCAACATTGTGTGAAGTTATGACAAAGAAGATTCCATTAAATGATTCGCATGTGGGCATTCTAATTTGACACGGAACAAGAGATTGGCACTTTGATTACTACAGAAGGACTGGTATTCACTTTGACGTCAGGTCGTGTTGTGTGTCGTGTCTGTCAGTGGTGTTTCAGAAAGATCAAATTTCGACCAGAGCTGAAAAACTGAACAGGAAGAGATGATGAACGCAGAAAATGGAGATCATAAGAAAGAGTGGGGAAAAAAGAGAGAGGGAGAAGATAAATGAAAGAAAGAGAGAGAATGCATAATCATAAATAGCGATAGAAAGATAATAACAGACACACCGATAACCAGAGAGCGAAATAAGAGCAAAATCCTTCGAAAACCAGTATAGCCTAATAGTGGAGTGACATTTAAAAACCGGTTGGATATTTACATTGCCTCAGTCCCAATTTTAGGCAAGTTTACGCTGGACTAATAACATGATTGAATCTCACTACCCAGTCATTTTATTCTATTTTACGTCGTATCTCTTCTGCTCCTTTTAAATTTCATTCGCGCTCTCTCAGAAAATTAAATTCCTCTCTGTTTATTTATGTTACTTTCTATTTGACCTGAAAGACCATTTTCTCTGCCAGCTTTTATATGTCTCAAATAATAATGGATCGAAGGAGAGGGAGATGGTTTGGGGTGGATGGAGAACAGAGGGGGGGGGAGAGGGGGAACAGAGGGAGGGAAGAAGCAATGGAGGGAAAGAGAGAACGAGGGAGAGAAAGGGAACGACAAAATAGGAGATCGAAGCAGGTAACGAGAGAAGTTGGGAATGAGATAATGAGTAAAACAGGAAGCAAAGGAGTGAGCACGCGCTGTTGTGGAGAGAGAGAGAGAGAGAGAGGAGAGAGAGAGAGAGAGAGAGGAGAGAGAGAGAGAGAGAGAGAGAGAGAGAGAGAGAGAAGAGAGAGAGAGAGAGAGAGAGAGAGAGAGAGAGAGAGAGAAAGAGGAGAGAATATGTATGTGTGCGTGTAAAGAAGTGGGAAGGAGGTTACGAAGGGTCAGTGAGGACGAAAGGAAATGTGCCCGGAGTGTAAGTGATTGAGGCAAGGAAACCGAAAGGGAGTGAACAGGGCGAGCAAGAAGAGAGAGAGGCTGAAAGAGTTATATAGGAGCAGGGAAGACGAGTGGGAGGGAAGGAAGGAGGGAGTGAGGGAGTGAGGGAGGGAGAGAGGGAAGGAGGGATGGGGTGTGAATTAGGAGGGAGGGGAAGAATGAATGAATGATTAGGGGAAAATACCCTTGACGGAGCAACTACTAGGCCAATTTACCGGCCGTAAATTACAAACGAAGGGTAAAAAAATAAAAACAAGACAGGTGGTAACATGAGGAAAGCAGAGAGAGAGAGAGAGAGCAAAAAAGATGATAAATGCTTGCATCAGGAAATTAGGCAAATGAGATAAAGTATTCTAATATATATCTTACTTTTTCATGCAGCTGCGAAACTGAAATAGGAGCTGTTGTTGGACCATTATGTTGCTCGTACAGTCAGGGTCAAAAGTCCAGTCACCTCTGCTGTCTGATCATCAACTCTTAGTAAGGCCCACATCATTATTGAAGACCTGGGAAGAGACAAAATGTGCCTTGGTTTGTGCATGTAGCTGAGGTTTAAATTAATGAAGAGAACCAACCTTTTATGTTCAAGTTGGAGTCAATGTAGGCCTCCAAATACAACAACTATAAAACATAAATTATCCCCTGTATAATTCCATTTGGAGGGGTTCTGTTTCCTGGCATTGTTTATAGGTGAAATCAGCACGGTTGCCTTCCAATTCCCATCCTAGGTTACTCCCCTTAATTAATAGATAAACAGAAGAACTGGTGACGTCTCATTCATGGGTGAGAGAGGAAGGGATGTGAGAGTCGTGATTGAAAGTGTAAGTGGATGAGTGAATGAAGACAAATGAGGGAGGCAGGATGAGGTAGGGGATATAGAAAGGGAAATAATGATTGTGGTGTGTGTGGTGTGTGTGTGTGTGTGTGATGTTATAGAAAGATATATACAGTTGATAGGAAGATAGATAGATAGATAGATAGACAGGTGGACAGAGAGATCGATATAATGATTGTTGGGTAAGTGAGACAGAGAGACATTGATAAAGAGAGACATTGATAAAGAGAGACAGAATAACAGAGAAAGTAATAGAAATAGAGACGGGATAAGAAGATGAGAGTAAGACTGATAGACAAATAGATAGATAGATAGGTAGATAGAGAAAGAGAATAAAAAGAAAGAGAGAGAGAGAGAGAGACTGATAAAGAGAGAGAAAATAAAGAGAAATAAAAAAAAATAGTGGATAAATGGACGAGAGTAAAACCGATAGATAAATAGACTGATACACAGCTATGAAGATAAATAAGTAGACAGACAGAGAGAGAGAAAGAGAAAGAGAAAAAAAAAGAGAAAGAGAAAGAGAGAGAGAAAAAAAAGAAAGAGAGAGAGAGAGTGAGGAAAGAGAGAGAGAGAGAGAGAGAAAAAAGAGAGAGGGGGTACGCGAGAGACAGAGAGTAAGAGAGTATGTATGTGTGTGAGAGAGAGAGAGAGAGAGAGAGAGAGAGAGAGAGAGAGAGAGAGAGACGCCAGAAGCACCCACCCAAGCCAGCCAGCCAGTCAGCCAACAGGACCATCCGTCACAGGAATGAAATAACATCCCCTGAGGACTGGCCCATACATAATTCCCCTCTTTGATCCTCACCATTAAGGGATCAATGTAACCTAATGGTGGTTTCTGAATGATGGTGCATGCTCCATTTAGGGCTTGGCCTCACCTCATCCTGTCTGTATGTCTGCCTGTCTGTCTGTTCCAATCACTCTGTCTATTCTTTTCACTCGGTCTATCCTTTCACTCTTATCTTTTTCAACAACAACAACTGTCTATCCCTTTCACGCTATCTCTTTCATTCTGTCTATCGCTTTCACTCTGTCTATTTCTTTCACTCTGTTCCAATCACTTTTAAGTCTATCCTTTCAACTCTGACTGTTCCTCTCACTTTGTCTGTTCCAATCACTCCATCTATCCCTTTCACTCTGTTTGTCTGTCTCGAAGTAAATAAAAATACCTGTGATTATTTACCTACTCTATTACAAAGGATTACAAAGGACATTCAAACATCAACAAACCTACTGGTCCTTTCGAAGCTGTCTGAGTTTGCTATTCTATCTAACCTATACAAGGGTAAGGAAAAGTATAGTATAGAAGTATAGAAGAATGCCTTTGATAATTACTTGCTGTTTAGTTGAAATCGCCAAAAATAAAATCTTTGTAGTAGAAAATTAATCAAGCATTAGAATATTGTACCTCTCAGTTCAGGGATTTAACGTAGTACGAAGCAGAGTAATATTATTAATGAGAATTCCTAAGCGAAATTTCTCATAAGAATAACTAACCTGTAAACCATGTATGATGTGAGTGACTGATTGATGCCAGAAGGTTTTAGTTTAGTAAGTTTTCTGTGAGTATTAATATTATGATGGTAAATGTTGCACTGTTTTCTTGGATGCTCAACTCTTTCTCTTCCACTTTTACTTTTCTCTTGCTCTGCCTTTCCTTTCACTCTTCTTCCTTTCACTCTTCTTCCTTTCACTCTTCTTCCTTGCCACGTTCTCATTTTTTCCCTCTCCTACATCTGGTTTTTCACTCATATTGCCCCATTTTAGAGTCCTCCCTTCCTCTCTCTTCTTTTTTCTTCTTGTCCTTTCTCCTTGTACCTCTTCCTTCTCTTCCCCTCACTCCTCCTCCTCCTTCCCATCAATCATTCCTCCTCCTCCTCCCCACCACCTCATACTCCCCATCACTCCATTCTCCTCCTTCCTCAAACCTCATTCTCCACCTCCTCCCCTTCACTCAACCTCCCCTTCACCTCATTCTCCTCCTACTTCCTCAAACCTCATTCCCCTCCTCCAGTTGCCCTTACAAGCAGCCAACCAACCAGCCAACCAACCAGCCACCCCCGCCCCCTGATGCTTGTGGCAGGCAACTGATAATTACTGCTGGGTTGGTGATCCTAATCTCACCCTCACTGATAAGACCCTCGTGACCTCCCTCGCCCTCATCTCTCGGGTTCATCTCTCTCTCCTTCTCTCTCTCTCTCTCTCTCTCTCTCTCTCTTTCTCTCTCTCTCTCTCTCTCTCTCTCTCTCTCTCTCTCTCTCTCTCTCTCTCTCTCTCTCTCTCTCTCTCTCTCTCTCTCTCTCTCTGTGATTCTTGCCTTTTTTTTTTTTTTTTTTTGGTCTTCCTTGTAATTAAATTTTGTACTCTATATGTATTTTGTGCCTCTTAATACAATTTTCTTTGATTCTTGTCTGTTATTTCTTTTCTCTTCTTTCTTTTTCTGTTTTCGGCTTCGCTCTTCTTTTCGTAAATAATTTCTCAGTTTGTTTGTTTGTATGCTTTT
>JAWZYT010006779.1:0-19247 GCA_034508575.1 Petrolisthes manimaculis
AAAGGAATTATTCGCCTCCGTTCTTCTACGAGATTATGTAGGTTACTTAACTCTCTAAGTGATACTATAAGCCGGATACATTAAGCCTTTTCCAGTGTCGCTAAGAACGTAACGTAAAGAATGTATCTTTTAATATTTTGTAATGAAATGGCGAAATGTCAAGAAAAGGACGTCATAAAAATAAACCGTGTTCTTATTTTCCGTATGGTGACCTAGTTCAGCACACACACACACACACTCACACACACACACACACACACCAAATAATAACAATATGAAAAGAGAAATACAAGGACAGACATAGTTATATATAGCTACACACAAGAATAAAGTGTAAGACGTAGAGAGAGAGAGAGAGAGAGAGAGAGAGAGAGAGAGAGAGAGAGAGAGAGAGAGAGAGAGAGAGAGAGAGAGAGAGGACAGAATGAAACAGACCGTATAAGAAAGAGGAAGAGGAGGATAAGAACTGGAAGGAGGGGAAGAGAGATACTGAAAGAAAAGAAAGATGAGGAAACAGAGAAAATATATAGAAAGAGTAAGAAGATAAGGGAGAGAAAAATGTAAAATGAAGGAATAGACAATAAAACGAGATGAAGGATGTAGATAGGGAAAAACATGATACAGAAAAATAAGAACATACTATAGATAAAAACTAAAAAAAAAAAAATGAAAAAAAAAAAAAAAATAATGACAGAAGGAAGGAGATAAGAATGGAAGAGATGGAGGAAGAGGAAAGAGAAGGAAGACAACAATTATTAAAAGCAGATAGATAAAGGCAGGCAGGGTTGAGATGCAGAGGATAACACAGTGTATTGTATTGTAGCAGTGAATGGCAATGTTTGTGTGTGTCGGATAATGAGACAGACGGTAATCAATAACATTCTCCAGACACACACACACAGACAGACACGGACCGACCGACCGAGGTGAACACACGCACGTCAAGTCAATCACCATTATCATTATTATTATTATTATTATTATTATTATTATTATTATTATTATTATTATTATGTGCTTCAGTTGCTATTATATATACATACATACATTACAAACATACATACACTATATACATACTGGTATATATATAATTATGTATGTGTGTGTGAGAGAGAAAAAATATAATATAAAGAATGTAAAATAGGTAGTAAAGAGATGAGTATGGAGGGGGTGGTGGTAATATAAAAAGTGTAAAATAGGTAGTAAAGAGATGAGTATGGAGGGGGTAGTGGTGATTAATGAAGGTGGACAGACAGGTATGATAAAGCTAATAAAGGTCAATAATGAAGTTCACTGATAATGCAACAAAGGCTATGAGATAATAATGTGAGGATGGCCGGGCAAAGGCATGATTATAGGTGGAGGGAGGGGTGATTAGCAAGGAGGAGGAGTGAGTAGGAAGGAGGAGGGGTGACTAGAGGGGTGATTAGCAAGGAGGAGGGGTGAGTAGAGGGTTGATTAGGAAGGAGGAGGGGTGAGTAGAGGGGTGTTTAGGAAGGAGGAGGGGTGAGTAGAGGGGTGATTAGGAAGGAGGAGGGGTGAGTAGGGGTGATTAGGAAGGAGGAGGGGTGATTAGGGGTGAGTAGGAAGGAGGAGGGGTGAGTAGAGGGTTGATTAGGAAGGAGGAGGGGTGAGTAGAGGGGTGATTAGGAAGGAGGAGGGGTGAGTAGGGGTGAGTAGGAAGGAGGAGGGGTGAGTAGAGGGGTGATTAGGAAGGAGGAGGGGTGAGTAGAGGGGTGATTAGGAAGGAGGGGTGACTAGGGATGCTTGTGTGGAAGGAGGGGTGAGTAGGGGTGATCAGAAAGGAGGAGGGGTGACTAGAGGGGTGATTGTGTGGACAGGTTGGTGATTAGCACTGTATGCGAAACTGGAAGCCGATTAGGTGATAAAAAGAGGAATAATTGGTCGAGTTGTGGATGGATGGAGGGGGTCGGAGGAGTGAACAAGGTAATAGGATATAAGCTTATAATTATCATATTAAACGTCACTATAGTTATAACCCCCCCCCCTCCCCCCTCCCCCCCCTTGGAGAGCAATACCGTCGGTCGGGTGTTGGAATTATATTATATTATAAATTATACTCTTTGTCAAACATCAACAACATCTTACTAATACAATTATAACGAGGACACAACATATATTTTGAACCAATGGAGGCTTTGGGTGTGTGAGCTGTCGTCCAGAAGAATCGCCCGTATACTCTTATAGGTCCCCGGGCTTCGACTCAGGTGCGCGACTGTATGTATGTATGTATGTAGGAGGAAGGGGACAGGAGGGTAGTTATTTTTTTCATTATTTTTTTAAGGGTAGAAAGTTAAGTAGTTGGTTGGATAAGTAAGCAAGATGAAAGGCTGGCATTGTATAGCGATAACATAGAGGTTGACAGGATTAGGTAGGAAGCGAGTTTTCTTTACATGAAAGAACCACACACATACAAACACCACACATATATACAGAGAGAGAGAGAGAGAGAGAGAGAGAGAGAGAGAGAGAGAGAGAGAGAGAGAGAGAGAGAGAGAGAGAGAGAGAGAGAGAGTATGTGTGTGTGTGTGTGTGTATGTGTAGGAGAGAGGGGAAATGGAGAGAGGGTGACTTAAAGGGATGGGAGATGAAAGAACAGGGTCCAGGTGGAGAGTGATGAGGTGGTGGTGGATGTGGTGGATGTGGTGGTGGTGGTGGTGGTGGATGTGGTGGATGTGGTGGTGGTGGTGGTGGTGGATAGAAAGTGGATGTTGAAAGAGAAAGGAGAGATTGGAGGGGAAGTCGAGGAGGAGGAGAAAGGCAAGTGGTACTAGAGCAGAAAGGCCTTGAGAGAGAGAGGTCAAGGGTAGGTGTATAGTAATATAGGAGGATAAGGGAAGAGGAGATGTGTGTGTGTGTGTGTGTGTGTGTGTGTGTGTGTGTGTGTGTGTTTGTGTGTGTGTGTGTGTGTGTGTATGTTGATAGGTGAAATAAAAGGGACCAAGAAGGGAACAGAAGCAGAGAAAGAGTGGAAAAAAATAATGAGATAAATAGAAATGAAAAAGTGTAAAAGGTGAAGAGTGGGAGTGTAAAAATAAATCAAGGGAAGAGAGGAAATGAGTGGAGATGGAAAACAAAGAGAGAGAAGGTGTGTGAATGAGATCAGAAGTGTTGTGTGAAGGACGAAGAAGAAGAGGAAATGTGTGAAAAAAATAATAGATAAAAGATGAAGTGTGTGGAGGAGAAGGAAGAGGAGGAGAAGGAGGAGGATGAAGACAAGGGAATGGGATGTACAGTCACGACCACTAATAGGTATACAGCTTTGGTTGGAGCTTTGAACACTCCAATTCAACAACGAACTAAATTCATATGGAGATTTTATTGTTAGTTTTTTTTACTGTCTCTATAGGTATTCGAAGCACACCTGGACTAGATACTTAGTAGTACTCGTGACTCGTGACTGTATAAGTGGGGAGGAGAAAAATATAAAAATACATGACCACTTTTTTTTTTTACACATTCACAGATATTGAAATTATCTGCGGGACTAAACACGTCAAAAGTCACCTGTAATAATAATAAATAATAATAAACGGTTTATTGATTGGTTTGGCAGCCATAGGGCTGAAAATATACATTGTGAAAATACATTATGGGAATGAGCATGAGTGCATGGTAAAGTCATGGTCTAATGTACTGCAACACCTTCCAATGAGATGGCTTCGAAAAATGATCCGAAACTATAGCTGTTGGTGTGTGCAATTTTGGTTCATAAAATTAACTCAAATAGCTCGCTTTTATTCACCAGGTTGCAGTACATTAGACCATGACTTTACATAATAAATAGTATATACATAAGCGAGTGTGTGTGTGTGTGTGTGTGTGTGTGTGTGTGAGAGAGAGAGAGAGAGAGAGAGAGAGAGAGAGAGAGAGAGAGAGAGAGAGAGAGAGAGAGAGAGAGAGAGAGAGAGAGAGAGAGAGAGAGGCTATTTTAAGGGGGGAACCTCGTTTTGGTAAATTGGAGTGCTACTGATTCCTCTATAGTGTGTTCCTGAATAGATACCTTATAAATACAGTATAGATCGTCCTTTTATATATATATATATATATATATATATATATATATATATATATATATATATATATATATATATATATATATATATATATATATATATATATATATATATATGCATTGGCTATTCCTATAAGCTGTCATATATATTCAAACGGAGTTAATAACAGACTGATAATTTAATAACAACACCACAAACAGTTTATCGTCATTAACCAGAGTGATTCCAGGTAGTGGTACGATTACAGTTCAGGGGAAAAGTTAATATTTTTCAGTAAATAAGTAGGTTGGTCAATAAGTAACTAGGAATAATGGTTCATAAGCAGGCACACAAGAAGGTAGGCAGAAAGGTTTGTAGGTAGATAGGTAGGTAGGTAGAAAGGTAGGTACGTAGGTAGAAAGGTAGGTACGTAGGTAGGTTGATAAATTAGTAGGTTGGTAACAAAATAGGATGGTAAGTAAGTAGGTATGTCTGTACACATTATGTAGGTTTGTAGGTAGGTAGGAAGGTAAAAAGGTAGGTAAGTACGTAGGTATGGTTAAGAAGTTAGTAGGTAGGTAAGTAGGATGGTATGTAAGCAGGTAATATGCAAATAGGTAGGTAGGTGGGTAGGTAGGTAGGTGGGTAGGTAGGTAGGTGGGTAGGTAGGTAAGTGGGTAGGTAGGTCAGTAAATAGGTAAATAAATAGGTAACGAGCATTGAATTACTGTAGGCCTAATTGAATGAAACCACGTGACACAAAGTGTAATGTGATTAGCCTTATTTTGGTGTAAGAGTGGAAGAAAATTTTGAATTAAAAAGTGAGGGAAAGGGAGAGAATGAGAGTGGATATTACCGAATATAGCTTCCTGTTTACAGAGGTACACACATTCAATATAGCAAAGCTTCTCTGGTTACAACAAAACTCTTTCCATTTTCCCCCCCTTCCTTCCCTTTCCCGGACCTTCACGCCTCGTTGTACACTATTTTGGACTGATTTAAATAATGTAGCCTCTCGTAAAATGGAAATTCTCCAATACCATACGGGACTTTGGGAACATGAACACGAAACTCTGCCCCCCTCACAACCCCCCCTCTCCCCCCCCCACACACACAGAGCAACCCAGACTGAATTTCGTTTCCACTCTACTTTTTTTTATAGCGAGGTGTGTGGAATGGCCCAAGCTTGTAACTGAAGCTGCAACACCGTGTTACTCGTGTCAGGCAGGATATGAAAGCGAAATTATTTTAATGGGAGTAATATGACGAGGGAAAATAGAAGGCTCATACTTCCTTCAAACTATGTCAGGAAACATAATTATTATTACCCTATTTGGGGTGAGCTACAGAATGTATTATATTAATTTATTTATCACATATTAAAGATAAACGTCAACAGCTGCCATGACAAAAGCATCAAGGCAGCATCTGATTGGCTGCAGGATACACGACTCCTAGAGCCCCTGGACGCCAAGGTTTGACTACACACAGTTAGTCTTAATGATGATTATACTATGTTGTCATAATATACACCATGACTCAGGAAACACATCAGACTTGACTTATTATGTACTGTGTTTGTACAACATGGATGGGGTGGGCCGGTAATGCAACTTGTGGCTTGAGGTACAGTACAGACAAAAATGAGTTGCATTCGACAGAGAAAAGGTGGGACAAATTATAATTAATTTTAGATATATTGGAAGCCATAAAGTTTTCTGAGTCATGAAACTATTGTACTACTGTGTTGTAGTACAGAACACGCCTTGTGTCCAAACCTTCATCATTTTCTCAACAACACATTAGCCACATATCATAATCATTACCACTGCACAGCATCCACCACTACATATTCAAATGTGCCATTAAAGAAAATGTGGGAATTGTGAACATGGTGGAAATGGAGCCTCATAAATAAGTTAATGAAGCGGACGAACACTCCATTATACTACAGGACATGACACAGGCTTTATTCAGGGGGCAAGAAGAGGTTATATGCCAGCACTAAACACACACACACACACATGCAAACACACACACACACACACACGGTCAGGGACACAGAAGGACATACAGGGACAAACAAAACAAGTTACAGTGGCATTTGTACAGACGTGAACAAGCTTAATTGATATAGTGATGTGCAGGTGATGTGGACATAACCTAGGATTTCGGCGTCCCTATACGGAGTCAGTCATTCCCTTTCAATTCCTTATTTGTCCCTGCTTTCCTTCTATATATCACCATCACCCTCGTCCTACAGGGTCGCCCAGCCTAAGGTGAGAGAGAGAGAGAGAGAGAGAGAGAGAGAGAGAGAGAAAGAGAGAGAGAGAGAGAGTAGCACCTCAAAGGGCTATGCTACCTAGATCGAGAATATTATTATCTACAAAAATAAGGAGGGTTGAATGGTATGATAAGGGAAGGGAGTAGTAAGGAAGAGCGACAGGGAAGACGAAGAAGGACGAGGGGAGGAAAAAAAATAAAATAGGGGTCGGGTTTAGCTAGTACATTCTCATTCATAATTCAGATTGACAGTATGGTTGGTGGGAAGAGGGGAAGGGGAGGGGAGGGAAGGGGAGGGGAGGGGAGGGGAGAGAAGAAGGGAAGGAAAGATATCGAGGAAGGATTAAGGGAGAAAGGGTTGAAGTAAGGGGCTGAAGGAAGAATAGATGGAATGAAGGAAAAAAGTTAGGAAGTAAGGAAGAAAGGAAAAGAAATGAAAGTTAGAAAGGAAGGAATATAGGAAGAAAGGAAGGAGGAAACAAGGAAGAAAGTTAGGAAGGAAGGAAGGAAGAAAGGAATGAAGGAAATATATCAAGAAAGAGATAATTGCAAGAAAGTAAGACAAGTAAGGAATGGGAAAATAAAGGGTCGACAGTTTGCAGCACGAGATGAATTGAGAGACAGATAAGACAGAATGGTTCAGATGGATGGAGAGACAGATAAGACAGAATGGTTCAGATGGATGGAGAGACAGATAAGACAGAATGGTTCAGATGGATGGAGAGACAGATAAGACAGAATGGTTCAGATGCTGTGAGTGGGTTCCCTTCAGAGCAGCAGCAGCAGGGGGATTTCTTCACTCATTCCAATAATCTAATATATTCCTGGCTTATTGGCTTGGCGCAGATACAGGGAAGAAAAATTGGATGGCCACTGCATTATGATGGACGAGGAAACATGTGCCATATAATACAAGTAAGAGCATCTAAATCTAAATCCTTTATATCGTTCAGTTGTTATGGAAAATATTTGCCTGACCTTAGAATTATATCTGGCAGAAGTGTTTTATATATATATTTTAGTAATTCGCAAAAGTTTACAAGGTGATCATTATAATAACTAGATCACTCTTCATCATCCATTATCTTGTCAATAAATGTTAATTAAGTTGATAATCGTAGCATAACATACAGATTTATGTGGAACAATCCTTGCTTAGAATTTGATACACCAACACCTCCTCCTTTAGTTTGGCATATTTCTGCAGGAACAAAATGTCTGCACGAGTGGATACAATTCAAAAGGTGTCCGTGTTCGTTGCTTGTACAGTATGTTCGTGAAAATATACAATGGTTCTTTATTCATAAATATATGCGTTCGTTCGTGACAACTTCCAGAGCTTTAAATATCTTATTGTGATGGAATTCAGTATACGTTGGAATATAAAATTCCAAACATTATTCATCACAAATGTATATTGCCACTTTCATTGAAACTGGATACTTTACAGGACCGTGCTCAATTTAAACATCCACTATTTCATCAAGGAATTTTGTATCATTCACCCAAAGTAGCGTTAACTGTGTAAATAAATATTTCTCTATTCATATTCCTTCATTATTATTATTTAAACTGTTGCAGCTTCCCAAAGTGATTTCTCCATCCATAACCAGTTGCTGAGATGCTATCGAGTTGTTACAGTACATCTACAAGCCCCCATTTCGTTATTCATATTAATTTATTTTAATGAAATATAATCAAACTAAATTGACAATTTTCCAGGCGGTGAAATAAATGACGATGAATATGATACACCGCTGTTCAAGCTAGCAATGTGTGTGTGTGTGTGTGTGTGTTAGGAAAGAAAGCAGAGAGCACACGAGTGAGTCAGAACAGAGATATTTACAACTGCCGCAGCGCTGTGTCTGAGCGGCGCGTCAAACCACACCAAACCACTCCACTCTACTCCACTCCACTCCACTCCACACCACACCACACCACTCCACTCCACTCCACTCTACACCAGACTTGAAGGACACCATACCATCTTTACACTTTTCTCACGAAGGACTGTACAAATTATTAATGCTATTGAAAACTCCCGTGGTGAACAAAAAATAATAATATTCGGTGCACACGTTTCTCGCATAAACAAACCATCCTAATCAATAATAATGATGAAAAGGGTAATATAATCAGAAATCTTCGTTGTCAGTCGAGTAGAAAAGCTAAACTGGCAACGATGCAACCTGTTATAATGTCAAACTGCAGGACATCGATCTCTCCAAATTATTCCCAAGCACCAGACCCCATCATTTCTATTTCTTGTCGCAAAAGATTATCGAGGGTCTTTGCCCCATAATAATCATAATTTTCTTTGGATTCAAAAGAACAATGCACCCACGTCTGAACACAAGATCATATAATACGTTGCAATGTAAATAGATATGAAGCAGACCATACAAAGGAGCTAAACAGTAAATTCTATAAGTCCTATACTGAACACACACACACGCACTCATACTTAAACATGCACAGTATATTCTTCCACTAAACATTATGACACCCACCCACACACTCCCATAAGAACAACACTACACATTATCCGCACACACACACACACACACACACGAGCATTCTCTACACAACACAACACAACACCCGCCCTCACTTAACTAATAACACCATCAACACATAACAACTGTAGGCCTCACAGATATGCTAAAACAATAAAACACAATACAAATCTGTCCATATAATCAACCAAACACTCCACCACACTCAGCCTCAGAGAGAGAGACAAACACGTAGTACAGTACACAGGACTTGGAAATATAAATTGCCTTCATGGACTGAATTGCCGATCTATCAAATTGTCCCCTTTTCATTTGCCGTCACCGTTCTCCGTCCCTCCGTTCCTCCGTTCCCAGGGGCCACATTTGCTTTACATGTCTCCTCTAAAACTCTGGACACATGTTGAAGGACGGAGGAACCTTTAGAATGGCCAGAGGAGGGCGGAGTTGAGCTCGTTTGAAACCCTCTGCAGTGGGGTGATGGCCGGTTGCACTACGTAGTTCTTATTGGTGTGTGGGTGTGTCTTAGCTGCAGACAGACAGACTGAGACCTTGGGGAAACTGGCTACATTCCAACCTGCTTGCTTCTGGTCCGACGCAAAGGACTATGGTGATTTTTTTTTTTTTTTTTCGTGGAGTGCAGCATTGGGTTTCAGCTTGGCACGGGTTGGTGGTTTCCTCCCCAGGGATTGTTTACTGCGTGCTGAAGTTTGTAATGTTCCAAGTTTGGAGATTATTATGCTTCACACCCCCACCACCCACATTCCTACACACACACTCACACCCATGCATGCTTTAAGGAAATGGGGAAAAGCACATCCTGGAAACTAAATTCTATAAAACACTCTGAGCCATAACACTGTAGACAATCATGTACAGTCACGAGCATTAATAAGTATCCAGGTGTGCTTCGAATACCCTACCTAGAGACAATAAATAAATGAACAATAACACCTCCATTGGAATTACATCGTTGATGAATTGGACTGTTCAAAGCTTCAACCAAAGATGTGAACTTATTAGTACTCGTGACTGTACACTTGCTGCAAAAAGTCTCGTTGCTTCATCGCTCTTAGGATCCTAAAACCTACGGAATGAATCTCGTTACAGTCTTCTCGCGTTGATGTTTGCTTTTGTTGCCTCATTTAACTTTAATGTAATCAAGATCCATAACATGTCAAGATGATGTGAGTCGGTTTATCCATCTTAACTGATCAGGTGAAAATTAGTTCATACTAGACCCAGTATGCTAATCAATAATTGGTCAATCTTAAGACAATTTTCGTCATTGATTTAATTTCAATTTCAAATAATAAACAAATATATAATGTACTTTTATCACTGACCAATTCCTTGTAAATTTTCAGTTCGACTGATTAGGAACACAAAGATAATTTTGCTGATTACAAACACAAAGGTCAGTGAGTATGATAATGGAGTTTGTGTGTGTGTGTGTTTGTGTGTGTGTGTGTGTGTGTGTGTGTGTGTGTGTGTGTGTGTGTGTGTGTGTGTGTGTGTGTGTGTGTGTGATGACATACAAACCAACAAACGCACCTCATCAAGGTACACACAGGACCAGGAGCTCCAAAAGGTCAAGGTCTCGTGGCTGGCATTAATTTTAACTGATGGGGAAGTGGTAGATAGATGATGGGGAGGAGGGGTAGATGATGGGGAGGAGGGTTAGAAGTGGGGAAGGTGATGATGGATGTAGTGGAGAGAGGGGTGATGGGAAGGAGAGGTGATGTGGAAGAGAAACAAACGAGGTGAAGGGGAGAACGAGAAGGTAGAGAGGGGAAAATGAAGGGCAGGATGAGGAGAAAGGAAGGTGATGGAGTGGAAGAAAAGAGAAACAGGAGAGACGAGAAGATGAAGGGGCGAAGAAGGATTATAAAAGGGGAAAGGGAGACAGAAGTAGAGAGGAGGAGGATATAGAAGGAAGAGGAGGATGAGGACTGAACGGAAGAAGACTCGTTAAGGTGGCAGTAGTGTTGTTGGTGAACTGGAGGCTATTAATTCATCCATATACTATAGACAAACACACCACCGCTGCATGGAGGGTATTTTTGTTGTTTTTACTTTTTTTTTTTTTAGTTAGTTATGAGGAATTTATAAAGTCCTCAATTACACACACACACACACACACAAACTTACACACACACATACAAACACACACACACAAAAGTAGTATAAAGATTATGACCCCCATAAATGTCCACCATCAACTTGAAGTCAATATTAAGTCACATTCCTTCGATGATCACCAAAGCAGTTTTACATTCCACTGTGGGGACGCTGGACGATACACACACACACACACACAGCACACACACACACACACACACACACACACACACAGCACACACACACACACACACACACACACACACACACACACACACACACACACACACACACACACACACACACACACACACACACACACGACAGCTTGTCAGTGACCTCAGTTTCATTTAAGGATTAGCCAAATGGTGATATCCAGATTAGGAATATATATATAATTTATAATACCCCGGAAATCATTTATTTTTCATTCAACTAAGATATTTTTTCTTATATAGACCATAAACTGGAAACCACTAGCCCTCACTACTCACAACTTCTTAAACACGCAACTCTTAAAGATGGTCAAAGCTCAGAAAGGAACTTCACCCAAACTTTGATATATAACTTCACCCAAACTTTAATATATAACTTCACCCAAACTTTAATATATAACTTCACCCAAACTTTAATATATAACTTCACCCAAACTTTAATATATAACTTCACCCAAACTTTAATATATAACTTCACCCAAACTTTAATATATAACTTCACCCAAACTTTAATATATAACTTCACCCAAACTTTAATATACAACGTGTGAGCAACTCTTAAAGATGGTCAAAGTTCAGAAAGGAACATCATCCAAAGTTTCATATATATAACGTGTGTGTAAAGTGGACGCAGCACACTATATATATATCCCCTGGAGTAAAGAATGGTGTACAGGACAACTGGCTACCATAAGGGTGACGCCAGACCAACCAACCAACCATTGCAGTGTCGGACAAACATTACCATTGGTTACTATGGAGACGTGGCTTTGGCTCCTTCTATCCTTGACCTCCCACACTAACTTTTTTTTCATATGGGAGTTTTCTAAGATATCTATATAAAATACTGTAAATAATATTATAGGCCTACCTCCTTTTTTCTCATCCTTTATCGTTATCACAAGATCTATTCATATACCTCATTTTTCCCATCCTTTCCCATCCAGATATATACCTCATTTTTCCCATTCCTTCTCGTTATCATCAGATCTATATATTATTAAATTTATATACTTCATTTTTCCCATTTCTTCTCGTCATCAATATCATTTGGGGGGAAACTTTTACCTTCAGGAGTTTATCATTAATAATATATTTTCTTTCTCCACTATCTCGTTGAATTTGTCTTTTTTAATCAATCTTTTCATTGTGTTTATTGGTGTCTTCAATATCCAAGTCTTTTTGTATGTATCAATTTACTTTACTTACTTTTGTATTACTCATCTATAGTTCATCATTATATTTCAATCAGTTTTTATTCTGTTTATCTGTGATGTTTCTCTTCAATCTTTCACCTCACTCTTATACATTATTCATATTTCATCATTATACATTTGCCAATCAACCGACTTTATTTTTTTCCTACACTCATAGATTCTTTCACTTCATTTTATTATGCATAACTTTTATAATATTTAATTTACCTTTCACTAATGGTACGATTTTTATATACCCCGCAGGGAACTCATCAAATCGCGGTTTTGTTCATTATTTTATTATTCATTATTCATTATTTTTTTCTGATTATAATTTCTTAAAAAAACTTGTAATATTCTCCAATTCCTTATTCATTCGTGCTTTGTCCTCAATTTTTTTCCTCTATCTTCTAATTTTAGCTCTCTAGGTAATCTGTTTCTTTTTCTTCTATTTATTACTTCTCTTCTTTACTATCTCTCTCTCCCACTCTCGTTTGTTCAACACTCTCTCCCTCCTATAACTCCCTCCCTCTATAGGTCCTGACTCCCTACCCGACTCATTCATTCCACTACATTCAGTCATTTCTCCCTAATCACCCTCACTCAGTCCTTCCTCAATTTACTCATTCACAACAACACTCTTACATCTCTCTCTTATTCATTTCACTCAGTCATCCCTATATGTATGTACAGTATGTATGTCATTCAGTTCAACCCTTCACCTCTCACCTATTCACCCTATTCTCATTCCTTCCCTCCCTCTCCCTCATTTATTGCATTCTGTCATTCCCTCCTTCCTTTATTTACATCATTTTTACCTCACTCCCTTTATCATTCTACTCATCCTTCCCCCCCCCCTAATCCTCGTTCATCTATCTCTGTCCTTTATTCTGTCATCCTATTCTTCATTGTTTCTCTTTCGTTTCTCATAAAGTCATTCACTTTCTAATGCTCTTTTTTTTTCTTTTTCTCTCACACACATTCATCCACTTCCTTGCTCGTTATCTTTCCTTCCCTCATCCTCCATTCTTAATTCTTTCTCCATCCACACCCCAAAACTTCTTTCCTTGACATCAAACACTTCATATTCAGACAAACTTTATACATCAGAGCAGCAGGATCCAATAGTTTGTTATTTGACTTTGCAAAAACAAACCGGATGGAGCAACTTTTAATCAACTCATCCTCATATCGTTAAGGGGATATATAGGTAGACGATGGAAAATATCATAGATTCTAATTCCTCTTCAGACTCCTCCAACATCCCTTCCTGACATCCATCCTTATTACATACACACACACACACAGACACCCACACACATATATATATAATATATATATATATATATATATATATATATTATATAATCCCTTTTGATCACATACTCGTCTAGGTGTTTTCAATCTCGATTTGATTATATACATTTACATCCCTTTCCTCTCCTATACTTTGCACTTCTCTTATCCCTTCACTATCCACCCTTCCCTCCTCCCTCGTTACATCCTCTTTCTTCCCTCATCTCGACACTTCTTTCCACCTACCAATCTTTCTCACTTTATTCCTCATATTTCCCTCCATCATCAGTGTCTCTCATTTCCTCGCATACTCCTTCTCTCACTTTCTGCTCCCCCCCCCCCCACCCTACACCTTCATTCCCCCCTCCCCCCTTCCCCACCAGCTACTACACGACTCCTAATCAAAGCACCATTCATCCCCCACACACAATTTTCTCCCTCAACCCCCTCATCCCCCCCTCCACAAATTTTCCCAGACCCCCTCAGTCACATTTTCTCTCCACCCCCACACCACCCCAACATCTCCCACGAAAAAAAAAAAAAAAAAAAAAAAAAAAAAAAACTATACCTCACCTAGCCACTTCTTCCTTCCTCTTCAACCCACCAAACCATTTCCCTGCACTACCTTCTACTATTCTCGATGTATAAGCTCTTCAGTAACTCCCTCTTCCCTCACCAAAAAATTTCCCCTATACCAACTATACCAACAACTTCCACCAACTCTCCTCCAAAACAGAGGGGCCCTTTCCAACCCTTAAGTTAGCCCCTCTCTTCCTCTTCCTATAAAAAAGTGGTGTTTTATCAGTGAGAGAAAGCCTGATGTATACAGTAAGGATATGGGAAGAGAGAGAGAGAGAGAGAGAGAGAGAGAGAGAGAGAGAGAGAGAGAGAGAGAGAGAGAGAGAGAGAGAGAGAGAGAGAGAGAGAGAGAGAGAGAGAGAGAGAGAGAGAGAGAGATAAGGTCGTGAATAGCCTATATACAATGGACACTGCAATTGATGTGGATTGTGTGAGGAGATGTTGTTGGTGTAAAACAAGGAGACGGCAGCAGAGGAAAGATGCTACCACAATCACGGAATGGCAGTAAATTACGTATATATCGTAGCTCTAACGGTAAGTGTACAATTGAGGGGAGGGGGGATACTATGATCTCACACACACACACACTTATATTGTAAACGAGCACACACACACACACACATGCATATTGTAAAAGAACACACGCATACACACACCCATGCATATTGAAAAAGTACACACACACACACACATGTATATTATAAAAGTACACACACACATTCACACCTGTTACGAGATAAGGAGAGGACTGTGGAAAGTACTTTTATGTTATGACTGTGGGAAGTATAACATAAAAGTAGACATGAGAGTAAGCGAGTGGTTGAGGTTACACACTCCACCCTTGTAACCTTCAACACCAAGGGGTAGGTAGGTAGTCAAGAATCAGTCAGTGTGACCTTCAGGCGCCATGACACATCAATCAGCTCTCACCACCACGCCCCCTTCACTCAAGGACACTCAACCAACCAACCAGCCATCCGATGTCTTCAAAGGTTATTTGGCTATTTATTCACACACCACAGGCGGAAACAAACGCATGTATACACACAGTATAATTATAGATTATAGTCCCGCACACACAATGCCATACACAAGCGGGTTGTATAAGTACAAATATGTAAATATGCCCTTCTCATACGTCACACACACACATACATACAATAGTCACATATACGCTGTATGTGTGTGCCAGCATGGATTTGTAACGGGTAATAACCACGGTACAGTCACAAGCAATAATATGTATCCAGGTCTGCTTCGAATGGCCTATAATGGAGTCATAAAACGAGCTCCAGCCAGACTGAGACAAGATATCCTAAGCCTTGTAACTGGATGGTTCATTGGTCTGGATACTTGATAGGACTCATGTGTGTGTGTACGTATAACCATTCTGAATCTAATCAAATATTCATCCACTTCCCCCGTTCTTTCCGTATGCTGCGTACTGAACAGATCTGTATATTTACATACTTTTATCAGGTCTGGAATTCAATGCGTGTGTGTGTGTGTGTGTACTGGAGAGTGGTTACTTAAAGTAACTTCGACTGTATGGACATAATATGAATGGGAATTTATCAGTAAATGTTAGGTTGCTGGGCTTCAATTCGGTAATTTTGTTTATAATCGAGAAAAACAGAAGTATGTCAACCGCTTATCACTATTAGGCCAAGTCAAGAACCCATATTTACCTATACTGTACCTATCTTAGCTCAATCTACACCAAACACTATATTTATACGGAAAACCTATGGAATTCCCAATTACTGTATACATGGACTCTCACCATAACTTCTTTGGGTATAGAACCATAAGTGACGAAGTGTTAAGTTTTGGAGTGCTGGGTGTTGAGTGTGAGAACGAGGTTATGACGTCACAGTGTTGAGAATGGGAGAACGAGGTTATGACGTCACAGTTTCGTCATCGCCAGGTTACAGACCCATCGTGACGTCACATTGAAGTACTACTGGGAGCAGCTCCACTTTCCATTGAGCCTTTGACCCTTACCCTTTGCTGTCTTTGTTCTTTTCACAGTTTGTTATTCTCTCTAACTCTCTCTCTCTCTCTCTCTCTCTCTCTCTCTCTCTCTGGTCGACCTTTCACAGTGGATAATATTTAAAGCAGTATTATCCCAGGCTTTAAAACATTACTGAAATATAACAGACTGTGAATATATTTTAAAGTAGAACATAAAGGATACCACCATGAGTTTGTTCTCAAAAGTAAATCCTTTCATGTTTGTTTTCGTATTCTGTTGGCTTTGAGTACAATTCGTCCCTGGCCACTGTTAGTAACTCTGTATTGAAGTGAACATCACCTTTAATAAAATGTCATGACCATATTCATATGTAATAATTCTTTTACAATGAAATTAATCTTTCTCTGAATACTTTTATCATAATTCGTAATAAGCAAGTAATATTCTAATATATATAACACACATCCGGTAATGAATATATGAAACAAATGTTATGCTCATAACATTTTAATCTTTTTACGTTTTGTTAAGTCTGAAGCATAAAAACTCAATGTGAGTTATTAATTTATTAGTAAGAGGGGAATCAATTTCAATGGAATCGATTGGACGGGGGTCGAACTAAGCCTAAGTCATATCAAACCAAGATGGAGTACAAGAGGAATATTATTACATTGTTTATGCAGAGTTATAAAATCTTTCTAGTCAAAACCTTATAATTTATACTGAAAAAGAATTTATATCTTAGTTCACCACACATTTGTTTTACTTTATTTTGTAGACAAATTGGTGTGGCACTGCAACCTTCTTAGAAAAACTATGAACATTCGTGATTATTATCTTTGTATCTAAAGGCAAATTAAAATAAGAACTGGACAAGATACGTAACCCACGCAGAATTAATAATGAAAATATCGATGAATAAAATTAGTTACAAAGGAAGGGAAGAAAAAAGGTCACTAACCCGACACTGACTGATTGAAGTACAGTCCTACACTAAAGTCCGTCCCTCCATCTATCATTCAGATATTCAGTAAACAGTAAAACAACAGTAAAAAAAAAAAAAAATATATATATATATATATATAAATATATATATATATAGTTATATATAAAATGCATATCCCGTAATTCACAGGAACATTCTTTTCCTTACAAAATAACAAAGTCTGGTTAATTTTCCTGAAGGTTAAGTGAACACGTTTTCTTCCTTCGTCCCCACACTGTGAATGGAAGCTATGTGAAGGGAAAACTTCCTCTGTGCAATACTTTTCTATCATTTATCAGAGTCTCAAGCCCCATCTGAAAACCTTATCCTCCCTCGCACCTCCTGCCATTCATCCCTCTATCTCTGGGTGCTTCCCTAATGGTAGAGCTGCAGTCGATAATGGGAAGGTGTTTACTAGCACGGAATATCGACCCTCAGGTGGGATGGATGGATGAAATGATGAATACACACACACACACACACACACACATACACATACACATACACACACACACACACACACACACACACACACACACACACACACACACACACACACACACAAGTGGGTAAGTGTATCCGTTCTATCGAGTTGATGGATAGTGTTCTGTATAAATAGAAGTAGAGAGAGTGTGTACTGTAAGGTGTACAGAAACAGATAGCAGATATAGACTCGATCATGTATTCTAGAGAAATAGATACTGTAGATCGATCTGTGTATACTGCATACAGAACGATAGAGAGATAATTTTCTATTTAGTTATAAGAGAACAGAAATAGAATATACTGTGTTTTTCTATATAATAGATTTTGATTAGAATGTGAATAAAAAATGGTCGATATTCATGACTTCCATCAATGTTGTCGATTCTCTGTCGTCAACTACTTTGCTTCGGGACCAACAGCTCTAAGTTTAGGGTTTCCTACACACATCTGTGCTATATTAGTTACAACTACATGAGAAATATGGAGTGCCGGGATGTTCGATGACTTAAGAATGTATAAACCAAAGTAAAATATATTAATTTTGTTGTTGGGAATAAAAATATGATGAAAAATAACTATCTACAACGAATAGGAAATAATAGAACATAGAGGTACATTGTCGGCTGTTGGCTACATAGCTCTCGGCAATGGGCAGGTTTTATTCCCAGTCAACGTGACAACACTGATGTAAACAAACAACTCGCAGTCACTTGGCTCACCGCCATGTAGTGAACCACTTAAGATATAATTGGTGGTGGTGCTGTGTGTTGTGTGTGTATGTGTGTGTGTGTGTGTGTGTGTGTATGTGTGTGGCTGGGTGTGTGTGTGTAAGGGAATAAGAGAAGGGAATGCTAATAATGACGCAGAAGAATAACAAATACACGAGAAATAAGAATACAACGAAAGAGAAAGGAGGACATGAGAAAGAAATATGCAAACATTTCCTTTGGCAACCAAAATGGAGGGGTCGTAGAAATGTTGGAACTGTTCTCAGTAAGTCCAAGTCCTCTTCTTCACGCTCTGTTTACCCTTTCTGTCTAAAAGCTCCTGCGGTAATGGTGCCCCTGCTGAGACGGAACATGCCAACTGTAAAATCCCGTGGCAGACAAAACACTCTTGATGCTTTCCTTACTTAGAATTACAAAACCTTAGTAAAATGGTCGCTGGTGTGAGAGGTTAGTGAGGGGGCTGCTATTACTTGGTCTCCTTCCCTCACCTATATCTGTGGTTACAACGATATTATTACACACACACACACACACACACTTCCCTGGAGTAAATTCATAGCAACCTGAGAACAGCATATACACTTACATGGAACGCACACATTTTATTATGCGCATATATAATCATACACATCAGAACAAACATCCTCCCACACCTATACATGTGTGTACACTATTTCATCGTCACTCAGGGGCTGTGTAAACATAAGGACATTGGCCACACAACACTGCCCCTAAAGCAAACACTGTCACACGCTTCAGTACTCACAAACACTTACACATACACACACACATACATGGATGGATACACACACAAACACTTACACATACACACACACATACATGGATAAACACAC